>PVJH01001820.1:0-190934 GCA_004026705.1 Nesogale talazaci | reverse complement strand
CTTTGCTTGCTGAAAGTGATAAGGGTTTTAATTACTTGCTGATGAAGGTCAAGGATTATAGTCTTCAGAATGTATTACAACTCAGTATAGAGAGACCAAAAATCCACACAACTGGACCATTTGGTAGCATCATGATAGAGAAAATATTGATGTTGCAAAGAGTATCATCTTGTATGGACACACAATACTGAAACACCTAGCAGTCAAGCAATCAATGTGTTGCACTGGGTTCATATGCTGTACAAGACTCTTTAAAGTGTTGAAAATCAAGCATGCTACTTTGAATACTAAGTTGTGCCTGACTCAATCCATGCTGTCTTCATTTGTTTCACCTGCATGTTTAAGTTAGATATTGGATAATGAAGTCTGAAGACAAATTGACACATATGAATTATAGTGGTGGCAAAGTATATCCTACATACCTCGAGTTGCCAAAAGGGCAAATGAATCTCTCTTGGAAGACATACAGTCAGAATAGTCCTTAGAATGGCAAGATTTATAGCCATGTTATAAGGTGAGATCTGTTCATAAAAAAGGACATCATGCTTGGTCAAGCATATGAACAAACTGACAAAGAAAGACCCTCAAGAAGATGGATTGGCAAATACCTGTAACACTGGACTCGCACACATCAAATATTGTGAAGATGGACTCAGATTTCTATCTTGCTTTTTCTGTTGCACATAGGTTTCTATGCATCATACTTCACTCAAATCCCCAAGGCAAAAGAACAATATAACTTTCTTCATAGCAGTGAAAATATAACTCCACACTACATGGCCTAAATTGTATTCATCTACATTAAAAGCAAATCATCATCTTTAAGGCTAATTATGGCTCTGTGATTACCAAAGACTAAAACTTAGATTCTAATTTTTTTACCTCTGGTTTCATGCCTGGTTAAGCATTTTGATACATATTCCATTTTATTGTATGAAATAGTATAATACCTAGAGGAACAATTTACAAATAGCCTTGAATATGTTCCTTGTTTGAGACTCCACTATATTTAATAAAGACTTCACCTTTATTATCTCTCACTCTCCATGCTCCCAAGGATAAAACTAATTTGAGCCTTCTAGCTACCCTTATGGAGATTTGGCTTTCATACAGGAATTATAAATATAAACCTAATAAAAACAAATGATCCGAACAGATGCAAGAATGACTTAGAAAGTAGATTGAAGACATGAATTATCATCTTTAAATCATTTACAGCAAGTAAACAAACAAGAAAAGCAAGCTAAACTTTTAGACTATTAATACTAAATATATACACATCCTACAATAAATGAAGAGCTATTGAAAAATATGTTTACTTTTCAAAAGAATTATTTGGAGGAAAGTTACTTAAAAATACACTATAAAATAGATAACCAACTTTAAATATCTACTTAGATTTATAAAAATATAAAATATACAATAATAAAAATTCTAGGAATATTTATCAGGTGATCAGTGACAAATAGTGTTCTCCATTTAAAGCATTTTCTGTGTCCATATGATGAAGATTCTTGCCCAAAAGAAAGCTAGATTTATGTTGAAAAAATAAAGATAAACTTTGAGTTTATCACTTTGGTGTGCATCTTCTTACAGTCAAAGAAACTAAATATGGAATGGATTATTCAGATCAACACTTTGAAAATCAATGTTGTCCCAAAGCTTATGTCCCTCTTCTGAGTGTCCCCAGGGTTTATATACAAAATAACATCTGATCTCGTGAATAAACAGAAAGTCTTTGTTTGCAACTCCAGATCAAAGCTAGTACACAGATGGGAAATCTCATAGGAAAGGAAGGGGAAAGGATTTGTGGCTTACACTAAGCTCACTCTGCACTCCTTGACTTCCTGAGTGTCTATAAAAATCTACTAAAGCACCTGGCTATCAACTTCACGGTGAAGAAATACTTCACATGTTTCTCTTTGAATTTCAGCCTGGGGTAAATCGGTTCTGTTGTTACCTTACCCTCATTAAGTATAATAAGCATTACTCAGATCTATCTAACCAACAGAGAACTTATGTTACATACAAGAAAGGATGTCAAAAGTTCTTACAACAAGTGGTGTTTAAAGAGAGTGGAAATTTGTATCCAGTGTTTTGAGGCCCCCTCCATTGTCATGCTGATTAAAAACATTTGATAACGTCATAAAGAGTTTGACATTGCTTTGTTAAGGGCAGTCCTGAGGATGCCTTGAGTGAAAAATTGAGTGAAATATTGTGTGTGTTGTGTGTGTGAGAGATAGATGAGAGAGAGAAAGAGAGAGACTACATGCCAATTGTTCCATGCTACTGAAATTGATTGCATTCTACCCTGCTTGATTTTTTTATTCTCTTGGCACAATATAAAGACAGTAAAAAGTGCTTTATCTACACATGTAGTACACATGAGTGGCTACATGTATATGACTATATATATATGTGTGTGTCTGTGTGCATATATCTATATCTGTATCTGTATCCATATCTATATCTATATATGACTAAGATAGCTATCCAAGTCTATGGGCAAAGAATGATGCTATGGGCAAATGGGTTTCATGTTTTTCGATGTATGTACAGAGTGCTAACATTGGAAATAGGTCTTTATGAGGATGGAGACTTCTGGAAGACCCAATTCTTACAACCTGGTGTGAGAAAAAATATAACTTCACAATCCCACTGGTTGTTACTGGTGACATGAGATATTTAGATGTCCTGACTTCAAGTTTATTCTGATTTCTGCTAAATTTTGTGGTTTTCATTTTTGGCTTCTAACCTACCAAATTGTATTTCACAGAGCCATTGAAGGCTATCATTGCAGATTACTGGAGCTCATACCAGGAGCAGTGGGGAAAGGATCAATAATGTAGAGAAAAAAGAAATTGGAACCTAAAGAAAGGACATGATCATTCCTTTCTCAGGACTATAGCTAACATTAATACATACAGATCTCACAAGAATAAGATGTTCGAACTACCGCTGCTATGTTTTTAGCTAACATTCATACTCTGATCTATGGAGCCTTCTGTAGTGATATCACTGTTTATTTTAAATTATCCTGGTTTCATAGAACTTAGGAGAAGTGTGGAACAAGCTGGAGTATGTGTTCTTTTTCCTTGTCTTTAAAAGGAAAGAATCTTGAGGCATTAAGAATGGCTAGGTCTGAACTTGTAATCATTTTATGTATTTTTTTCATATCAAGTTACTTCTAATGTCTAAAACCCCTGCTTTCTTTTAATATGACTTCATTTATTCAAGTAATGCATTGGTCATTTATCCTTATTTTTGCATAATTATATCAATAGAAACAATTATTTAATTTGAGAAACAAAATATGTCTAGGGTTTAGTTTTTTAGTGGACCATTCTACACAGGGTGATACGCATTGCAGCCAGCACATGAACAAGGTTATGATAAAGTCATTTATTCCATTCTCATGGGCATCATTGCTATTAGATGCAATGACAGCAATTCTGATCTATTCCAACCTTGGGTACAACAAAATGATATATCATCTTCACTATACTTACTAGGTTTGAGCTCATGGTTGCAGCCCTGTGTCAATCCACACTACTGAGAGTTTTCCTCTTTTTCACTGACCCTCCACTTTGCCAAGCATGATGTACTTTCACAAGCGTTGGTCTTCTGAAAGCAGCCCTGGTGATGTACAGGTGCATGCGGGCCCCATGGGCAGCAGTTTGAGAACACCAGCTCTTCTGCTGGAGAAGGAGTGGCTTTCTGCTCGCCTTCGGGGATTTAGTTTGAGAAACACACCAGGGCCGTTCTACCCTGTCTTATAAAATCTCTATCTGGCAAATGCCATTCAATGACAATGAATTTGCTTTTCAGTTTGGGTTTTCCTTTATAACCTGTACATTGTTTCCAGAGAGCATGGCTCAGAGTACTTCCTCCAAGAGAGATCTGTTTTTTTTTAGTAGTCTTAGATACTTCCAATGTTCTTCATGAACAACATAATTCAAATACATCGATTCTTCCTCAGTCTTCATTATTCATTGCTCAAATTTCACATGCCCATGAAGTCATTGGAATTATAGCACGTTGGGTCAGATAGAAGTTTCTCAAAGTGTGATCCTTTGCTCTTTAACAGCTTAAAGAGGTGTGTGCAGTAGTTTTGTGTGACACAATACATCCTTTGATTTATTGACTGCTGTTTCCATGATCATTGACCATGCATTCAAACATGTTAATTCTTTGGAAATTCAATAATTTCCCCAGCTGTCATGATGTTGCCTACTGAGCCACATGCGAGGATTTTTGCTTTCTCCACATTGAATTGCACTCCACACTGAAAGCTGCATTCATTGATTTTATCAGCCATCGTTCAAGTCATCATTCCTTTCAATTTTGCATATTGCATGCTGTATAAAGCATGGCTTCAATCCTGATGCCACATTCTCCATTCTATGTCTCAATTTCTCAGATTATTTGGTCAGTATCCATATGGAATAGAATGAAAGAATGCCACCTTAGTGCACACTTAAAATTCTTTTGTTTTATTCAGATGAGTGCCCCTTCATCTATATGCAGTTTCTGTTATGAGTGCCATAAGGCATTATGGAATTCATCTCCAACTTTTTAAATGAATAATTTAATTGGGGGTTCATACAACTCCCATAACAATCCATAAAAGCATCCATTGTATGTAGGCCACATTTGCACACTTATTGCTATCATAACTGTCAAAACATCCTCCCTCCCTCCAGTATCAGCTCCCTATATTTTCCTTCCTCCCCCTCCCTCTTGAACCCTTAGTAATTTACAAATTGTTATTATTTTCATACTGTACACTTTCCAATGTGTCCCAACGCTCACTTCCCTGTTGCCCGTGTCCCAGAGAGGAGGCTATGTGTAGATCCCTTTCTATTTCTATTTCTCCATCCCTCCACCCTCCTGGTATTACCACTCCTATTACCAGTCTTGATGGATCATCTATACTAAATTCCCCATGTTTCCAACTTCACTGTACATCTCCTGGTCTAGCTGGATTTATGTGGTAGAACTGGGGTCATGATAGTGGGTGGAAGGCAGCATTTGGGAACTAGAGGAAGGTTGCATATTTCATTGATACTACCCTGTATCTTAACGGGCTCATCTCTTTGTTATCCCTCTGCAAGAGGCTGTCACTTCACCTATTGATGGACTTTGGGTCCCCAATTAGTAATCCCCTTCATTAATAATAATAATATAATTTTAGCTCTTTGATGCCAGGAATCTCCCTTTGTATGCATGTCATTCATAGCTTGTTATAATCCATGCAGTCAAATGCCTGTGTGAAGTCAATAAAGGTAAGCATCTTTCTGGTATGCTCTGCTTCGGTCAAGATCCATCTGATGCCAACCAGGATAACGCGTATGCCAAGTTCTCTTTTGCCTCTGACTTGAATTTCTGGGAACTCCCTATCAGTGTACTGCTGCAGTTCTGCTGAGTTGTCTTCTGCAAAATTTTACTTATCTGTGATATTAATGATTTTGTTGAAAATGCCCACATTTTTTGTATTGCATGCAAATATAGATCTTCTCCCGTCCATTGATCAGTTATCTGTCTGACTACAGTTACCCTCTAGGAGAGAATCGAACTACACTTGTGAGTTTCTGAGTCAGTAGCTCTTTTTTAGGCGGTTCATTTTATTGGGAGTTCATACAAATCTTATCATGATCAATACATACATCAATTGTATGCAGATCACATTTTCACATTTGTTGCCTTCATCTTTCTCAAAACATCTTCCTTCTACTTAGGCCCCTGGTATCAGTTCTCCATATTTCCCCTTCCTCTTCTCCCTCCCTCCTGAACCCCTAGTAATTTACAAATTATTATTTTGTCATATTGTACACTGTCTGATGTGTCCTTTCACCCACTGCCCTGTTGTCAGTACCCCAAGGAGGAGGTCATATGTAGAGCCCCACAACTCGTTCCCCCTTTCTACTCCATCTTCCTTCGAATCTCCCAGTATCACCACTTTCACTACTGGTCCTGAAAGAATCATCTGTCCTGAATTCTCCATATTTCCAGCTCCAATGAATTTCTCCTGGTCTAGTTCGATTTGCAAGGTAGGATTGGGATCATTATAGTGGGTAGGAGGAAGCATTTATGAACCAGAGAAAAGTTGTATATCTCTTTGTTACTACACTGTAACTTGACTGGTTCAGCTCCTCCTTGTGACCCCTCTGTAAGAAGATGTCACTTCACCTATTAAGGGGTCCCCAATCTGTGCTCTCTCTCATTTATAATGATATGATTTTTAGTTCTTTGATGCCTAATACCTGATTCCTTAGACACATCATCATCATACAAGCTGGTGTGCTTCTTCCATGTGCGTTCGGTTGGTTCTGAGCTAGATGGCTGTTTATTTACTTTCAAGCCTTTATGACCCAGATACTACATCTTTTGATACCTGGGCATCAGTTTTCCTCACCACTTTTGCTTATGCACACATTTGTCTTCAGTGATCATATCAGGAAGGTGAGCATCATGAAATGTATGTTGGCTATTTCAAATCACTACAAAATATACTGAAACCATTCTGTCTTGAATAATCAGATGCTATATATTTTGATAGCTGGGCGGCATCAGCTTTCTTCACTACATTTGTTTATGCATACTTTTGTCTTCAGTAATCATGTTGGGAAGGTGAACATCATGGAATGCCAATTTAATAGAACAAAGTTTTCTTGCATTGCGGAAGCACTTGAATGGAGGTCCAATGCCCATCTACTGTCTTAATAGTAACCCTATGAATATATGCACGTAGATCTATTTCCCCATCATATATAAATATATTCACCTATGTACATGCCTGTAGTTAGACCTTTATAAATGCCCTTTTCCTCCCAGTTCTTTCCTCTCTTTTGTTATGCTTTCCTCTTGTCCCATTATTATGTGCAGCCTCCATTTGGCTTTCACTGTTTTCTCTCTGCTATATTATTCTTGACCAATCCCTATCAGGTCCCTCAGTGCTCAGGTCTTGTCTCTGATTTTGGATCTGAGAGTAGAGCTCCATGTATTCCTTCTGCAGGGTTGCTGGTGATGTTTAACTTCTGAACTTGTGGTTAACAACCCAATGCTTAACCATGGTGTCACCAGAACTCATCCACTCTTGCTACAACTAGAAGAAAAACCACTGCTGTTGTTGTGAGATGGCATCGAGGAGGTTCCAACTCAGAGTGACACTATCAGCAGCAGTTCTTCATCGCTCTCGCATGTGCTATGTCTGAGTCCATTTGGTTAGACTGGGTTCTCAGAGAAGCAAAACAAGTGACATAGAGATTTAGATGAAAAAAAATGGCTCACACAGTAGTGGAAGAGGGTAAATCCTGTTCTGATCAGTCCGCGGGTTGGAGATAAGCTGAAGAAGCTAATGGGCAGGAAGCAGGAAGGCCATGGACTGGTAGATGTTGAGCCAAATGAGCTAAACATTTAGCAAATGAATCCAAGGTTGCAGTCAGCTGATGGCCCCTGGGATGGGCAAACGATATTGCAGGACTTCAATTAACCAGATAGGGGATCCAAAGACATTAGTAGAAGTTAACTCATTTTCACACAGTCCACTTATACTACTAATAGGTCACACCCTGAATGAAAACTCCTTCAATATTGCATCCAAACTGTTACCAGATTAAGGAGCTTACCCTTCCCACCCTGCTTGGCTGCTTCACGGAAGGTGCCCTGAGAACCTAACTTTCACACCACTGTTGCAGCTACTGTGTCAATCCTTCTCCTAAAGGCTGGTTCTCTTTTGTAACTAAACTACTTTACCAAGCATGGTATCATTTCCCAGGGTCTAGTCTCTCTTGGGAACATGGTCAAAGTACATGAGGTGAAGGCTCACAAAAGCCACAACACAACCATGAGAATTAGAGGAAATTAGAAGCATTGCTTTAGTTATTTTCTTTGAATAAAAGCATGCTGGCACCAATTTTTAAAATATGTATCACACCATTTCAATGGTTTCTTTTCCCATATTGCAAAGCAGTATGTTATTTTTTGTCCTTTGTCTTCTTCAGTCACTGGCGGATATGCTCCAAGTCATAGCTCATCCCACCAAAGGTTTGTCTTTCAATGAAAGGAAAAGACAGCAGTCAGACTCACATTCTTTTCACACACTTATTTACTTGACAAAACTGTTTACAGAGGATATAACAAGACTCATCACAGAGAGTAAAGAAACAGTGACAAAAGTAATATTCAATGACAATACAACCTGAATATACATCAGAGCTGCTATACATTGCTTCTTGATAATTTAGTGTGCTTCCATCAGCATATGACTTAGTTTATTGAAATATTAAACTAAAATCAGGTTCAAACTCTAGCATAATAGATGCCATGAGAAGGTCCTGTAGATAAGCATTGACCTAAACCCGACCTATGTGTATTTGCCAAGAACTCACCCTGCAGACAGCTAAGTGCTGGTAAATATCACCAGCTGTACTAATGCTATAGGATTCTTGATCTCCAGTGACATTGGAAAATGTTGCTGACATTTTATCGCAAAAGGAACATTCTCATTTTATCGCAACATGAACATTCTCATATATATATATATACACACATATACATACACACATATATAATTATTCAGTAGTATGAATGCTTGTATTTTTCTATTTTTATACTATAATTCATAGCAATCTCAAAAAATTATTTAACGAAACATACTCGTATTTAACAGATGAGGCTTTGAAACATTCTTTAAAAATGGAGTTAAACAATGACACAACTTTTCAAAAAATGTTTGAAGCCCTCTCATATTTACAGAATTCTCATTATCCTTGTTTGGTGGTGATGGTATTAAGCTATCTTATTGAAATTGCTGTCATAAATTATGAATATGCTATAAACAGAAGAATATAATATTACTCAATTGCATACTATTTTCACAATACTTATTATGTTGGGGCTTATTATTGCGGCCACTCTGTCCTTCATTTGTACTATATTTTATATTGTACTATGTTTTATAGTCTTATTATATGCAAACTTTCAGTGACATCAGGAGTTATCTCATCTGCACTATGACTGCATATCCAAAACAAATGTGTTCACATATAGTAATAATAATTGGAACTGTATCTACAAAATAGTGATCCAAATTTAACTTGAGAAAGACTGAATCTGATTCATGCTTTAAACTGAAAGCTAAACGTTTGTTTGTTCTTATCACACATGGGTAAACACAGAAGAGAAACTGAAAGATTAGAGCCAAGAAAGTCCTGTAGGACATTTCCACTCTGTAACACCTGGGAAACTCATGTGTGTGGGACTGACTAAATAGCAGTTAACAACAGATATCACCATTAACCCATAAAAATCAAGAAACTCATTAGTACCGTACAAAAAAAATCACAAAACTCATTAGTGTTTTGATTGATATGCCTGCCTCCTTTTGTTGGCAAGTTTAAACATTTTATTATGCTGCGCATGCTTCTGTTCATGTCGTTGTAATTGTGATAGGCACATCAATGAGCGTATCAAAATGACTCATGTTTGGTGTTCCTGTTATTTTAAACTAGCTGTCAAAATCTTCTTTCTCTGAAAAAGATGAATTGCATCTTAAATTGTCCATTGCACAATGTTTGTCAGACTTGCGTTTTCTCCCACTTTGTTTTTATGGCCTCTGGCATTATATTTCCTCCTTGATCAATTTATGTGGTGCTGCTGCACCTTCTTACATAAATTCTCTCAGGATACCTCCCTAGAGCCTCTTCTTTGAGAGGAGGATGGGTTCCTGAACTCAGCAATTCATTCAAACATCAATTCAATTAGACCTCCTTCTGTTTTCTGATTTTTCCCTAAATATTTGACTTTTTTAATTTTGTTTTTCCATTTTGAACTTAATTAGGTCATTTTTTTTTGTTTATTTTTTGGGCACTGCCTTCTGGTGGTGGGAGTAGGTGGCCCAGAATTAGGTCATTTTTATAGCACTATGGAGTGTTCAGGGTTACATTTGAGGGCTAGTGAACATTTTGTGTCGACTTGATGGGCCCGAGATTTTCAGTAGTTTTACAGTTAAACTATAGTGACCCCCCATGATGAAATCTAAAATAAAGTAATAACTGCGAGAATAAGTTCTACATAAGCAGTCAATCATTTAAAGGAAATCTCCTTAGATGTATGACCTCTTTACAAAATAAATGGGTGATGTGGAAATGATTGTTTGCTTGCTGGTCTTGGTCCCTGCATGTGACTTATCATCTGACCTTCAATTCTATAGATTTGAGGCCGCAGCCTGCAATATTACCTGCTATTCCTGGAAGCCACCAATAGCCTGCAATCCTACTTGTGGACAATGTGTTCATTTGTCTCTGCAGCCAGAAGCTTATTGTGGCTGTCATGTGCTTATGTTAATTTTATGATTGAAATGTAGGGGTGGAGTCTAGCTTGTTAAACTGGAGATAGCCAATGAGTAGCTGATGAGGCCTCTATGTGGGCATGGCTTTCACCTGAGACTCCTGGGAAATCTCACGATATTTCCCTCGTGAAGATGAGAAGCTATCTCTCCTAGTTGTTGGGAGTTGGTTTCAGAGATGATTAATCACAGGCAACACAGAATGGCAGTGTCTGGAAGGCTGGAGTAGCCAGTGGAAAAACCACACAACTTTGCCCTGATGGAGCCAAACCTCTGAGGCTGGGGCAGCCACATGGAGGCCTCTTCCAGAGATGAGTTGTTTCTGCCACCATGGGATGTTGTTGATGGACCCTGAGCCCTGGAAGCGAGGAGCCATGGGGAGACCCCTGTCAGTGCCGGGACTCTGTAGCCACTGACCTGTGACTTCGTGAGTCAGAAGGAGACTTTATAGACTGATTTCGGGCATATGGGTAAATATCTGATTGTGACTTTGAGCTGGACTGGGCTGGGATGTTTTCTCAATGTCCTGTTCCCCTTAAATATAAACCCATTCCTTATATCCATATGCATGTCCTTGAATTTGTTCCTCTAGTCTACCCAGACTAACTCACTTATCATCCAATCAGCTGATCCTGGGTTTCTGAATACCTATAGTTTCATAAGCCTTGATATATCTCCACTCTGACATCTGACCCCACAGTTTGAAACTTGCTCAACTCTACAACTCGTACGAGCCAGTTCCTTGCATAGACATATGTGTGTATAAGATATCTATATGCCAACAACCTATGCTGTTAACATATGGTGCTTATAAATGATGTTGCTATCTATATATTATATTGATGCGACTCATGTACATTGGACATGATTTCTCTAGCAACCAGTCCCTAGAAAAGGACAACATATTTGGTGAAGTAGAATGGAAATAAAAAGGGGGAAGACCCTCAATTAGAAGATTGATACAATGACTACAATGGTGGACTCAAGCATAACAATAATTAGGCAGATGGAAAGGACCAGGATGTGTGTACTTCAGTATCAGTATGAATGAGAACCAATCTGAGGACACCTCACTAGAAATAGATAGAGATGTAGATGTAGATGATAAATATAGATATAGATGATATAGACATAGATATATAGATATATATCTTATATAATATAGATTTCTCACTGTACTTACCTCTCTAGAGAACAGCCTAAAACTGTTATCATATTTTAATTTAGTAATAGGTAAGAATGATGATGATCATAACTAATATTACCCAACTGTTCATGTGAAGATTATTGAAATGACAATTTTGCTGCATATTGTGTTAGACAGGGTTCTCTAGAGAAACAAAACCAAGACACTATTACTAGTGTCTCTTTATATATTTATATTGATAGAAGGATATAGAAGATAAGAAATACACAGCTAACTAATCTATACAGCAATATAAGTGGCTCTGTGCAACTCACTTGCATTAGACAGCTAGTAGACTGGCAGTCCTTGGAGTCTTGAGGGCCATCGAGTAGACCTCTGTAGAGCAATTCAGGCTATCCATTCCATATTTAGTTTCTTCGACTGTTAGAAGATGCACACCAAGGTGATAAACTCAGAGTTCATCTTTATTTTTCAGCATAAACTCAGCTTTCCTTTTGGCAAGAATCTTCATCATATGGCCACAGAAAATGCTTTAAATGAAGAATACAATAGCTACAAGCAGTAAACAGCAGAGCAGGTCACCAACAGTCAGATGACAGAGTCCAACAGTTCCCAACTCAAGAGATGGGAACTCCAGGAGTGTGGAGAAGCAGGGCTTGAAGAGAGCCTCAACTGACAACAACACAGTCCACCGATTAGATGTCCCACAGGTAGTGTCACTTGGTGATCAAGGCACAGGACAAACAAGGCTGCCGGCTGGTCCAAAGATCCAAGAGCTAGAGAACAAGGGCGGGGTTTTCCAAGTCATTTCTGTCTCTGCCCTTCAATTAATCTTATGTGGGTTCATTGGCCGTGTTGTCACAACAGATCTACCTATCATCTTTGGCCATGTTGGCACAGCAATCTTACCTATCACACACACACACACATATATATATATATATATATATATATATATATAATTTGCCACAAAAAAGGGTGAAACAATGAAACACTAAAGTCCCTAAGGAATCCCAAAATTAAAACCCAGGGGCAGGACAGGGCCCCTCATCAGACTTAATCAGAATACATGCATAAAGATCAACTCAACGGACACACTGGAAACTTTTTATAGACTTTTGTCTTGTTGTTTTTGTTTCTTTGTTCATTTGGTTTTGTTCTGTTTTGTTTTGTTTTGGTGATTGTTATTGTTTTTGCATGTATATCTAGATAAGATAGGTAGGATAAACAGTTCTGAGGAGAAAACAATAGGACACACAATTTTGTGGTGGGTGGGAGAGGGGCATGGGAGGGGGTGGGGTAGAGAAAGGAAGGAAGGAGCCAAAACACCTAGAGACAAGGAACAACAAGTGATCTAAAATTAATGGCAAGGAGGGTGTAGGATATCTGGTGGGATTTAATCAAATGCAATGAAGCCAAAAGGAATTTCTCAAAACCAAATGAAGGCTGAACATGATAGTGGGACTAGAGAAAGAACTAGGAGACAACAGACATTTATAGATGTCTAAATACAGACATGAATATGTAAATATATTTATATATAATGATAGGGAAATAGATCTATGTAAATATAGGTATATGATAGGTATTAAGATAGCAGACAGAAAAAAACACATAGACAGACATTGGGCTTCTACTCAAGTACACAGTACAAGAACACTTTGCTCTAATAAGCTGGCATTCTTTGGTGCTCAACTTCCACTACATGATCACTGAAAAAAAAATGGATGCATAAGTAAATGTGATAAAGGGGATGGTGTCCAGCTATCAAAAGGTACAGTGTATGAGGTCTTAAAAGTTTAAAGATCACACAAGTGTCCATCTAGCTGAGAAGCAACAAGTTCCACATGGAGGCAGCACGCCAGTCTGTGTGATCATGAGGTTTCAATGGGATAAGCAGTCAGGCATCAAAGACCCAGACCAAGAAGAAAGCAATAATAATATTGCAAATAGGGAATTTTGTGTTGACAAAAATCATGTGAGAGCATGGTGGAAAATGAGTGCTTACTTGGAAATCGTTCCAAAGGCAAAAAAAAAAAAAAAAGCTTAATGTGGTTTAAGAACTTCATATGGGGCTTTAGAAAATGAATTGCATAAATGGGTTATGGAGAATTGTCAGGATGTTTACTGCATAGCATGCATGGGAATTCATTTACATGCCCTTCAAATGGTGAAAGATGACAAAAGCACCAGGCATTGTTGTGTCAGCAGGGTGGTGTATCTGCTTCGTGATTAGGCTTGTCCTATATTTGCAGTAAATAAAACAAAGGTATTGTGCTAAATCAATTCCAAATATGTTTTATTTGCTGACAATTTTCAAGAGAATAATTTTAAAATTCAATGTTCAATTCTTTGCTGTTGATATGTGAAAGCATGATATCCTTTGTATATTGACATTGTGACCAATGAATTTGCTAAATTTAGCCTGAGTGGTTGCTTTGTAAATTCTTTAGGATTCTCTATGCTAACATTCTGTTATCTGCAAATAAAGACAATTTGCAAATGGAAAAGAAAAACCCAAAGATTTCACAGAAGTTTCCAAAAGATCTTGGTGAAAATATGATGTCATTCCAGTCATTCATCATAAAACAAAGAAGGATTCATTACGATGACCTGGATATATTGGGAAATATGGATGAAACACCTATGACTTTTGATATTCCAATAAATAAAAGTGTAGTGAGTTTGGGAGACAAAACTGTTTTATTCAGAACCAGAGGAATTTAAAAAACAAAACATTTCACTTCCATGCTGTCATGTTTAGTTAGTGAAACTAAGCTGTAGCCTGTCATTATTCTTAACCTTGCCTAATAAGGTCAAAGTCCCACCACAAATTACAGTGCACTCACATATTAAAGGCTGGATGGATGAAGACGGAACAAACAAAGGGCAGGAAGAAATCTGGAATGGATGACTAGGAACAGCCTTAAAGGGAAAAAAGAGTCATTGCTCGTTTGGAATATGTTCAGAACTCATACATCTGATGACGAGAAAAATTGGCAAAGTCCTTTCGGCTTACTTTGTCTGCTATTTCAGGTGGACTTACATCTGCACTGCAGTCCCTAGATGTGTGTTTAGATAAACCTCTCAGAGAATATGTGCAAAAGATGTGGCATGGATGGATGTCATCTGGTCAAGCCTGACTGACATAAATTGGAAATCTGATGAAGCCCGACATAAAATTGATAGCATAGTGGGAAGAGATTGCTGCGGCAGCAGTGAAGATAGTGGTGTGTATGAGAATGACAGCAGTGCTAATGATGACTGCAAACTCAGTGATAATGACAAGGTCTATGCTGATAACTTCACGCCAGCTAAAGACGAAGCTATGTTTGGACACAAAGATAATGAGGAGGAATCTAGTTTTGAAGCATTTTAACTCACAGGTTTTAATTTGGTTGTTAATTGAGCTAAGGTTCTTGTACTTTTGTACTTGTAGCTATTGCTGATACCATATTGTTTTTGGTGACCCTCTTTTCCACTTACAGAGTTAGTCTATGTTTTTTGTTTGAAATACCATATACATCCTCATCCCCCCCCCCCACTTTTTTTGCACGCTCTTTGGCAAAATTTTATGTAAGATTAATGATATATTTTGATAATTCCTAGATTATTTTGGTTTATCTTTCTCTGAAATGGACATAAATATGAATATCTTCAGTCAGTTGGCCAGGTAGCCAATGCCGTCTACATTTCTTGCCCTAGATGAGTATCATAGTATTTTGTGGACCGTAAGATGCTCTAGCTCCCCCGCAAAAAGTGGCAAAATTGGGTGCCCAGGATGATAGGTGGGCTGGCTTATACACAAGTTTACATGGTAATTTTACCACAAAAACTGCATTAAAATTGTACTGAGAAACTTGGATTATACACAAGTAGATGCAGTAGGTTCCTTGGCTGATATTTGGGTTGGCTTATACTTGAGTACACATGGCAAATATTCAAAAAAATTAACCTACTGGTGCCTCAATTAATGTAATTTTATTGATATTTTTTGAATTTTTTTGCAATTTACCAGTAGCTGCTACACTTCTCACCCTAAGCTTATACTTGAGTTAATTAGCTTTCCGAGTTTTTTTTGTGGTAAAGTTAGGTGCCTCAGCTTATATTTTGGTTGGCTTATACTTGAATATACATGGTACACAGAACCATAGGAGTGTGAATCCATGGCATTTAAGAAAGAAATCCAATCTATATGGGAAGCATTAGTGAAAACAAGATTCCAAGAATCCATGAACTACCAAGTGAAATGTTTCAAACACTGATAAGCCTCTGAAAGTACTTTCCATATTTTTCTGACTGTAAGACACACCTGACCATAAGACACACCCAGGTTTTAGAGCAGGAAAGGAAGAAAAATATTCTGAACCAAATATTATCAGTATATTAAAATATTCTGTAGTACCACACCTTTGGCCCACAAGATGCACCCTCATTCCCCCCTACACTTTTTTTTAGGGGAGGAGTGGGTCTTATGACCCAAAAAATACTACAATACTCATCTGTGCCAAGGTATGCAGAAGTCATTGGCCACCTGGCCAACTGACTAGAAGATATTCATATTTATGCACATTTCAGAGAAGGATAGTCCAAAAGAAACTAGGATTTATTAAAACTTGTCATTAATATTGCATAAAATTTTGCAAAAGATGATGCCACAATAGTCCCAGTAGTATACTGGCAGAAATTTGTCAGAGATTCATCCTAGATTCATAAGAAATGGTATAAGCTATTATTATTTATGTAAGATGAAACTTGGCTGAAAGCAGAGAATAACAAAAAGATGTTTACTTGTGTTTTATTGACTATGAAAAGACATATTACTACCTGGGTCATAACAAACTATGAATAAAGATGAAAAAATTTGAATTCTAGAAAAGTTCACTGTGCTTATGTGGAAACTGTATATGGATCAAGAGACAGTAGATTGAGTAGAACTAAGATATAAAACGTGGGTTAAAGTCAAGAAAGGTGTGCATCAGGGTTAAAAAGCTTTTCACCATGCCCATTAAATCTGTCTGCTGAGAAAATGATTTGAAGGTCAGGCCTATATGATTATATGAATGTGGCAGTGGGATTGACGGAAGCCTTATTAACAACCTGTGATATGCAGATGATATGACCTTGCTTGCTGAAAGAGAAGAAGGCTTGTAGCACTTGAAAAAATTAAGAACTATAGACTTTGTTATGGATTACAGCATAAGGCCAGGAAAACAAAAATCCTCCCAACTGAACCAATACTTAGCACCAAAAGAAATGAAGATTAGATTGCGATTGTCAAGGAAGGATTTCCTCTGGATTAGATCCACAGCCAGAGCTCGTAGAAGCAGCCATCATGCAACCAAATGACTTTTTCTTTGGACAGCTCTGCTGCCTAAACATCTTCAAACCAGTGAAGAGAAAAAATGTCACCATGAGGACTAAGGCATGCCTAACACAAGCTTCAGTGCTTTCAATTCTCTCATATGCACATGAAAGTTGGACACTGCATAAAGAAGCTAGAAGAAATGATCCATATATATTATGAACTTGGGAATGATATTGATAGTACCAGAGAAGAATATTAAGTTTTGGTTTCACAAGCTTTGGACATGTTGTGAGCAAAGTGAAGTGAGAAAGTAGAAGGACAGTGACAATCTGGAAAACTCTTGATGAGTTGTATTAATACAGTGTCTGCAACAATGGATTCAAACAGCAGTGATTCTAAGGGTGCCGCGGGACCACGCAACACTTCCCTGTTTGTCACTGGGCCTCTATGAGTTGGAAATGATACAATGGGACCTTACAACAATTATTGCCTGTATTATTTCCTTCTTTGAGGAAGTATAAGCTGCATTTTGTTTTCCAACTTATTAAAACAGTTGCTCAAATTGTTGTCTTATAGGGTTTCCTTATTGTGGCAGTCACGAACCTGGTGTCAATTTGAGGATGAAGAGTGCAAGAGTGGAGCCTAGTCTGTCAATCTGGACACAGCCAATGAGATCTCTGTGTAGGCATGGTTTTCTCCTCTGAGAATTCTGGGAAATCTGGAAACTCCTTCATGGAGGCAAGAGATACTATCTCCCTGCGTACTCCCTGGGAGGCATTTCAGCTGATAGATCCATGTCAGCATGCTGATAGACCCTGAGCATTGGAAACTGGAGGAGCCACGGGGAGAGCCCTGCCAGCACTGAGATGCTTCTGCTTACACTGGATAAACAAAACTCTGCACTCACTGGTCTGTGATTGCCCTGGTGTCATTGCATGTAGTTCATGAGCCTGCAGAGGACTTTATAGACTGATAGCAGACATATGGGCTAAATCGGACCTAGGACCTTGAACTGGGCTGGGATGTTTTCTCAATGTTCAATTGCTCTTTGATATCAACTTTTATCTTTTATACATATGTGTGCTTATGAAATAGTGTCTATAATCTTCCTGGACTAACACATTTCTACATAGCAATTCCATTTCCAAATTTATGTTTCTTTAACTCTATTTCAGTCACATCACTCCAATTTTTACAAATATCATTTTTAATGTATCGTTTTGTAGTATTTTCATCATCTCTCTTCCTATTTCCTCTGTGGGTTGTGTCTTCCAAAGCATAATCATTAGTTTAGAATTACATAGGATATTTTCTTGGTATTTATTTCTACTTTAATTTTACTATGCTCAAAGAATGTACTCTATATATTTTCCATTGATTTAAAAATGTGGAGGCTTGTTTTGTAATACATAATAATGATAATTTCTCTAGCATTATATGGATTTGTAAAATGAATGTATGTTCTTCCATTGTTGGTTTTAATTGCTCTACATTTAGAAATCAAACAATTTTGTTTACTTTGCTATTTAAATCATCAATATATTTAACTGAAAAAATTCTACTTATTCTATTGCTTATTCATAGTTGTTTTTAAAAACCCACTAATTTAAATTTATTTCTTTTTCATGCAGTAGATTTCTCTTGTAAATTATAAAGAGATGTAATTCTGTAGAAATTCCAGCATTATATTTTCTTGATTGATTTATATTTTTTAAATGGCCATTTTTTGTTGTTTTTAAATGCTCTTGTATCAAATTATCTTAATTATGCAGATGAACGTATGTAGGTGTAATAGAATTAATGAGGTAAAGCTAAGACCATAATAATAGGGGAAGGACATTTTAAAGAATTAGATTATTGTTATATTAGTTTCAAGAGTGCTATACTCTGCCAGGATTTATTATCCTTCCCATATGGACCTTCTGTGATGAACTGCCAAAGTTTCTTACAGGGTGGTTTTTGTGTCACCATTTTGTATATGCTCATTTATGTAAACTTGGTTGCATGTGTTTTTGTTGCTGTTGTTGTTTTTAAATCAGTTTATCAGAGGCTCATACAGTTTTTTATAAAATTCCATGTTCAACTGTATTATGTATATTTGTATGTATGTTGCTATCATCATTTTCTAAACATTTACTTTCTAATTGAGCTCCCTTTTCCCCCTTTCCTCCCCCCTTCCTACCCTTGTGATCCCTTGGTAAATTATAAATTATTACGCTGACTGCTGTATCCCTTTACCTGTGTTTCTTTGGTCTGTCCCCCTGGGTTGGGGGGATGTCATGCATCATTCATTGCTACAGGTCCCCTCTTGCTCCCCTTCTCCCTCCACCTTCCCCCTACAATCCTGATATTGCTACTACCATTTCTGTTCCCAAGAGGTTTATCTGCTCTGGATTTCATGTCTCATGAGCTCTTAAATGTATCAGTGCACATGCTCTTGTCTAATCAAAACTAAAAGGCAGGATTGGGAACATAATAGTGGAAGGTGAGGAAGCCTCAAAGAACCACAGGAAAATTATGTCTTCCATTGGTAGGAACATTTCATAATGTTCCCTGGTTGACTTTTCCCTTTCTTTTGACCTTACTGTGAGGGTACTGTCTACAGATGTCTTTAGGGGCTCTGCTCTTGTTCTCAAAAATAAGTTCATTTTTGGTGGGGTCAGGAGGGATTCTGTTGCCTGTTACCCAATTTCATTGACACCTCATGATCAGAGAGGTTGGTATACTTCTTAGGCTTGTTGTTTCTCTGCCAGATAGCCGCTTACTTAACTTCAAGCATTTAGGACCCCGATACTGTATCTTTTGATAGCTGGTCACATTTGCTTATTGTGAAAGGAAAGCTTATTGTGCCAACATGGCCAAAAAGATAGGTGGGTCTGTTGTGACAACATGGCCAATGAACATGCATAAGATCAATTGAAGGGTGAAGATAGAAATGGCTCGGTGAACCCTGCTCTTGCCCTCTTGCTCTTGGATCGTCAAATCAGCTGGCTGCCTTGTTTGTCCTGTGCATGGATCTCTAAGCTACACTAACCATGGGACATCTAATCTGTGGACTGTGTTGCTGTGAGTTGAGGTTCCTTCAAGCCCTGCTCTGCCATGCTCCTGGAATATATATCTCTTGAGCTGGGGACTGTAGGACTCTGCCACCTGGCTGACTGTTGGTGACCTGCTTTGCTGTTTGCTGCTTATGACCGGATAGCCTGAATTGTTCTGCAGAGGACTACTTGGTGGCTCTCAAGACTCCAAGGACTGCCAGTCTACTAACTGTCTCATGCGAGTGAGTTCACTGAGCCATTAGTACTACTTTATAGATTAATTACTTCTTATTTTAAATATCGTTCTATCTATACAAATATATAGGGAGAATTATTGGTGTCCTGGTTTTGTTTCTTGATAGAACCCCGTCTAGCATACTTATGAACTCATTATGTCTTCAGTGATCATGTCAGGAGATTGAGCATCACAGAGCAAGTAGGGCACTGATCCACCCAGAAGGAGGGTTAGAGTTTATGTCTCCCCAGAATTAAGAGTGTTAGCGCAGACCTCATTTAGGTGTGCTAAACTTGGAGGGCCACAGGAAGCAACTCATGATGAGAGGCCTACAAGCTAAGCCCCAATCAGAACCATCAAACTGATGTATATACACACACACAAACTATGTGCAACAAAGGACAACACTAAACCTACAGTTTTGGGGAGAGGGTTTTGGCATTCATTTCATGTGTTGTATGAGCCTGCCATAAACAGAGAGAAGTAAACCAAGAAGGAAAAAGAGGGAGGACGGAACTGGACCTCATACTGTCACAATCCCTGAGGATGACTTCCCTGTGTGGAAATGCTAAAGCATAGAGAGGACTGTAGGACCTATAACAACTCAAGTCATGATGGCCGCTTGCTGGAGCATACCAGAAAAGTACTGAGGACACTCAGTGGGGAGGGAGTTCAGTCTGACCACGCCCAGAGTGTGAAAAACCAAGAAGGAACTATAACAGATCAAAAATGAGAGCAAAACAAAGCTACGACCCCCAGAAGGAAGCCCCAAGATAGACTTCAGGATAGAAGAGGCAGTTCTCAGAAACCCCTAGGACTGGGGGGGCAATAATCATAAAGGTCAGTGGACAGACCTGGAATTATGTATGTTTTTTCATTGTTGTTGTTTGGGTGCTTTGTTGTTGTTGTTGTTGTTATTGTTGCTACTTTTGTTCTTTTTTTAATTAATCAGTTGTGTTCACTTTGTTTTGTATCTATTATTGCTGTTTTGATTAACAATCTGAAATAGGGATGAGAAGCCCGAGGAGAAAGCAACTGGACCAATAGTTCTGGAGGGAGTTGTGGAGAGGAGCAGGTGGACAAACAACACTGCAGAGAGTGGAGCAGTTGCAGGGAGGATGATGCAGAGATCCCAGTGGTGTTGGAACAAACAACAGCAAGAGAAATTACTATGAGTCAGAAGAAGGATGAGCCTGATGATGAATCAGGGATAGGCAAAAAGAAATAGGAAAGGTCAAGGAAGCAAAGCTGTGAATAAAGATATAAACATAGGTGTGTATGTATGCGAATATATTAATTCATACAAATAGAAGTATTGAACTATGTACATATATTTATATAGCAATTAATTGAGAAAATGGATGGACTTTGGGGCTCTGCTCAAACCCTCCTTCATGGCAAAGCTAATTTGTTTCTAACAACCTGGCATCCTGTCTACATGGTTTTGAACTTCTGAAATCCAAGATAGATAACCCTCCAGAAATGGTCCCCTGAAGTAATGATCCCCTGAAGGTACAGAAAGAATAGGAAATGGGGAAATGGGAAATTGATAGAAATAATGATTGCACAACCCTACTTGGAGAATACAGTGGCAATTGCATAATCTGTCAATTTGCATAAAGGGGTGGAGTCTAACCTATCAATCAGATCATAGTCAATAATGCATTTATGTTGGCATGGCCTTCTCCTGAGGGATCTGAGATCTGCTATCTTATTCCCTAGAAGTGGGACACACACACTCTCTCTCTGCTTCATATTCTGTGGAAAAGCCATATGAAGCTCTGTGGGATGGCAGTCAGAGCCCTGTAGATGCTTTGACCACTACCACCAGGTCCAGTAGACTTTCCATACATAGGCCTGTGATATTCTTGTATTTGGCATCATTTCATGTGCTGCATGAGTCTGAAGCGGAATTTATAGACTGGCTTAGGAAGTATAGGCTAATACTGGACTTATGGAGTTTATCTGGATTGGACTGGGATATTTTCTTAATATGCAATTACACCTTTACATATACCTTTCTCTTACACATATGAGTGTTAATGAATTTGTGTCTCCAGTATACTCAAACTAACACAGGAATTAATAACAAAATGGCAAATGAATAGATAAATTGGACGGTAAAAAATATGGGGGGGGAGGTGGAGTAATGGCAATAATAATAACAACATTTAATAAAAAGACCAACAATTCCTGGGGACTAGTATGGGCGAGAATGTGGATAAAGGGGAACTGATATCAAAGTGCAACAAGAAAGAAAACATTTATGAAAATTATGGTGCCAACACATGTAAAATCATGCTTGATTTAGTTGAACTGTGGATAATTATAATAACTGTAAGAATTACCAATAAAGGGGGGAATATAAAGAGATGAAAATAAATAAATAAATGCTGCTACTGTATACTGGAGTCTAAACTGGCCAGAATATCCACTGAGGCAACTAATGATACAAGAAAAACTGCAACAAAAATGTGCTGAAAAACTCAGCTTATACTCAAGTATATATGGTAGTCTCTCTGATATTCATCAAAACTTCCCTTTGTTATTGTTTTGCTTGGAATACTTTTATTTCAGTCAATAACATTGTTTGTGCTTTATGGATAATGTAAATAGCATATGATGCAATTATTCATCCAATTTGAAATTTTAAATCTTTCAATGGTATTATTTATTTTGATATTGTTCAAAGATCCATGGTGTCAACTATATTAGGATGAGTGTTTTAGAGAAAGCCATTCATTGACATTCTTCTACCTATAAGCATGAACTTTATATCAAGAAAGAATTTACGGTAGTAGCCCAAACCCATCCAACTTTAGTCCATGTGTTAAATTCCAGAGGTTCTTCATACTCAAACAGCTTCTGGTTGCTGGAGCAGGAAGGCATATTGGAAGGATGATAGACCACAGGATGGTGAGTGAAAGGTCCATAGGAACATGACAAGTGGTAAATAGTTATCAGAATCAGCAGACTCTATCAACACCACCACCAGATATGAAGCACAGAAACAAAACAAGCAGAAAGGAGAGGGAAAAGCATGGAAGAAATCTTTCACCATTTCTTTTATAAAAGGACTATACACACAAGGTGATATCATTTACTATCTTATTGAGAGGATGGACTACATTCAGATGGTAGTTAGATGATTTTAGGGCAACTTGGATTTTTATGAAAGTATAGGAGCAAGCTCCAACTTGTCAATCAGGTCATAGCTTATTGATGCCTCCTTTGAGGTATGGCCTTCCTACCCACTTGATGTCTCTACATCACTGATATGCAGCTACATGAATTGGAGGAGGGGCAACTGACCAACAACTGACTTACTGTCTTGATGTATCCTAAACTGGGAGACCCCCTAAATATAGATTTGGTCTTGATAACAAAACCTTTTTCTTATACATAGATGTGGGTCAATGAGTTTGTTACTGGAGACCAGTGTATCTCAACCTGTGGGTCACAACCCCTCTGGGGATCAAAAAATCCTTTCACAGGGGTGACCCGATTCATAACAGTCACAAAATTGTAGTCATGAAGTAGCAATGAAAATAATTTTATGGTTGGGGGACACTACACATAAGGAACTGTATCAAATAATCAGAGCATTAGGAAAGTTGACAACGATTGCTCTAGACAGTCTAGCCTAACATAATCTTTATGTATATACTGATGTATCATTTTGACATTAAATCTAACCATGAAATGAAGTTTTGCCACTTTGTTTTATTTAAATCTAATTTTGTAATTTCTGTTTTTGATGTGTGGTGTCTTTGAGGTGGTTCCAACCCAAAATGAAGCTGTGCACAACAGAATCAAACATTGCCTGGTACTAAAGAAACAAATCATAAAGATAGAGAGTAGATGCTAGCTTTTCCTCTGCCTTATGGTAGTTCTTTAGCTAGCTAGAAGACAGGTATGGCCATACAGTTTACCATATTGTTTTCTTGAAAGAATATGGGAAATCCAAGTTTTTATTTTGTTTGGTTGTTATTTTTGGTCATTCCTGTTTGAAATGGTGGAAATAAATATGATCAATGCATATTTTGTGACTGGGGACAAAATTGCCCTCGAATTTTTCAGAGACTGTGATGCTTGGTGAAAATGGCTGGCAGAATGTCAAAATGGCTGAAAGAAATCCTAGCTCTGGCTAGATTCTATCAGAGACTTGAGACCATATTGTGTGTCAATGGAAAAATTTAGATAAGGATTAAGATAATATAGATAAGGTTTAAATTTGAGATTTTGAGATTGAATTTAGGATCTGGCTATACTAGGCTTATATGGTTTTCTTTTGCTTATTGTTTTTGATATACTAACAGAAATTATCATGAGGAGTATGAAAATAGACAGCTTGTAAGCCCAGTTGCCTTCACCATTAACATTGTATCTTTAAATCGGTTTCTGACAAATCTCAAAGAAGGCTCTGAAAAACTAAGCCCCACCCAGTTTCTTGAGTGCTTAAGACATTTGACAGTGAAGAGACTTGTCTAAAGGGCTGTTGAGTGATGGGGGCGGGGGATGGAACTCTGGTTCTTTGGATTTTGAACTAGTGGTTTGTTCTACAAGCTGAAAAATGAACTGGAGCCATGGAGGCCACTTTCTGCTCTAGTACTGAATGTTAAAGGGAACCTGTGGGCAAGCTGAAATGCTTTCTGGATCCACTTGTTGAGAGGAAGTCAGAGAAATGTAGCAATTTAGAGACAGTTTGAGTCTGCCCACTTAAAGATACATGCGCCTGGTTCAAAGAGATTATAGGAGAAAGGGAAACTGGATTGACTGATCTGATGTATAATGATCTATCACAAGAGGGCTAGAATTGTTAAGACTGAGGGGACCCCTTGTCTAAGGGAAAACAATTAATGAGCACCTGAGTGAGACTAAGTGAGGCAAACACATTTAGTAGACCAGAACCTGATGCGATGAAGAGAAGATTATTGAGTCTGTGAACTGGTGCATATTGCTGCTGACTTTATGAATAGTCTGTCCTGATTTGACTTTGCTTGTGGATACAGAATCACAGATTTTGCACTGGAATGAAGATTCTTCATATCAAAGAAGAGGTTTATCTCTTCAGAGAAGTGGGTTCATGTAATGTGCAATATATAAATTGGATACACAAAATTGGGCAGATAAAGGCATGAAGTGCCTGGTTTACAAACTTTTAAAGGTGAGGGATATATTCATAGGTTTAATGTATAGGTATTAATGGTAATTGTTAGGCATGCAATATTGTATACTTCATGTATAGAATATTGTGTTTAAATGAGATTTTGTCACATAATGAATTGGATGCATTTGAGGTTTATTCTGTTTGGTGCATATATGATTTTATTATTTTATTTAAAAAACAAATATGGCTAAAGAGTTGGGTAAAAGTCAAGTTGACAAAGGGTGGTCTTGGAATTTTAATGATCTGTAAACTTGATGAAGGGGTGGAGACTAGCCTGTCAATCAAGTCACAGCTTGATTACCTGATTTGGAGCTGGGGCAGAAACCAATAGCTCATTGGAGGTCAAGCACACTCTGCTTTGTCTTCCTGCTGATAAGACACACAGAACTACACTGATGGCACCAAAGCCCTGAAGCTGGAAGTGCCACGTGGAGACCCAAGTGAGCACTGAGATGAGATGCTTCTACTGCACCCAGATCCACCAGACTTTTCACCCACTGCTCTGTGATTGTCATGCATTCAGCATCATTCCATGTATTACTTGAGTCTGAAAAGGAATTTATAGACTATTGAACATATGGCTAATATCAGACATATGAACTTGATCTAGACTGGAAAGGGATGTTTTCTTAATATTCAATTACTCTCTATATAAAACTCTTTCTTATATACATATGAATGTCTATGAATTTGTTTCTCTAGTCAACCCAGACTAATGCATACATATACAACTGTTACCATGCTTTAGCACATTGATACATGCTTGATGTCTATCAATCTTCTTGAAAGTCTTCTTTTAGTTGCTACCTTTCTACATAATTAAGCATGATGTCCTTCTCCAGGAACTGGAGTCTCCTGACTAAAAGTCCAAAGGATGTAAGACAAAGTCTTGCCATCCTTTCCTGGAAGGAGCACTCTGGCCTTACTTTTTCCTTCCAAGAGAGATAATTTTGTCCTTTTAGCATCCCACAGTACTTTCAATATTTTTTACCAGCTTCAAAATTCAAATGCATTTATTTTACTTCAGTCTTCCTTATGCAATGTCAAACTTTCATGTGTGTATGGAGTGATTGAAAATGCCATGGATGCATCGGGCACAAAGTAACATCTTTGATTTTCAAATCTATAAAGAAGTCTTGTGCAACAGATTTACCCGATGCAATGTGTCTTTTGATCTCTTGATTAAGTGTTGATTGTGCATCCAAGCAAGAAAAAGCCTTCACAGCTTCAATCTTTGCTATCCATTGGTGAAAATTTGCATATTAAAAATGAGTTGTAATCATAATGAAGACTACAATCTTGATCTTCATCAGTAAGTGCTTCTGATGCCCCACAATTTCAACCAACCAGGGGGTGTCACCTGCCAATCACAGGTTGGTAATAAGACCTTCTCCAATTCAGACTCCTTGTTTTTTCATATAATTCAGTATTTTTAATTATTTGCTAAGCCTACAAATTGAATAAGTATGGTGTAAGTTTCCAAGCACATCCTACACCTTTCCTGATTTTAACCCCGTGACAGTGATGTGCTTATGTTAATTTTATTACTGAAATGTAGGGGTGGAGTCTAGCCTGTTAATCTGGAGATAGCCATTGAGTAGCCAATGAGACCTCTATGTGGGCATGGCTTTCTCCTGAGACTTCTGGGAAATCTCACAATATTTCCCTCATGAAGGTGAGAAGCTATCTTCCCTAGTTGTTAGTCCCAGAGGCAATAAGTCACCGGAAAGACAAGATGGCAGCGTCCGAGAAGCTGGAGGGGCCAGCGGAGAGACCGCAAGGCTTTGCTCTGATGGAGCCAGACCTTTGAAGCTGGAGCGGCATGCTTTTGATGTACCCTGAGCCCTGGAAGCGAGGAGCCATGGGGAGACCCCTGCCAGCGCCAGAATTCTGCACCCACTGACCTGTGACTTCGTGAGTCAGAAGGAGACTTTATGACTGATTTCAGGTATATGGGCTAATATCGAACTTATGACTTTGTACTGGACTGGATTCGGATGCCTTCTTAGTGTCACATTCATTTTGTATATAAACCCTTTCCTTATATCCATATGCGTGTCTATGAAATTTGTTACGCTAGTCTACCCGGACTAACACAAAACCATACTGTATCCTCTTGTTCTGTTCTCACATCTGCCTCTTGATATTTGCAAGTTCTGCATGAGCACAATGGCATGTTTTGGAATTTCCATTTTTCTCAAACTGTCCATCATTTTTAGTGGTCCATACAATTGAGTGCCTTGACATAATTGATAAAAACAAGTAAACTTCTTTCTGGTATTTTGAATCTAGATACTTTTGACATCAGCAATGATATTTCTCATTCTTCATTTTCTTATGAATATAATCTGAACCTCAGGAAGCTCTCTTGTCAGGTATTGTTGAAACCATTTTTGGATAATCTCCTGTAAAAATCCTACATGAATATTTAAATTGAGAATTATGGGGAGTCATGTTTCTTTGGAATGGGTTCAAATATTTTCCTCTTCCAGGTATATGATCAAATAGCTCTCTTACAAATTCCCTAAAGTAAAACAAGTAAGGACTTCAAGTGTTTCATCAAATTATTGAAATATTTTGTTAGGTATTCTACCAATTACTAGAACTTTATTTTTTGTCTAAAGCTTTCAGTGTAGCATGGACTTTTTTCCTCAGCCTCACTATTTTTTACTTAAGTGCTTCCTCCAAAAATGGTAGAATGTGGACTAGTTCTTTCTCATACATTGACTCTGTTATTATTTATATCTTCTTTTGATGCTTCCTGCATAATTAAATATTTTCCCCAGAGAAACTTCAAGAATGACAAATTAACTTTTTCATGAATTCTTTCAGTTTAAGAGATGCTGAGCATGCTCTTTTTTGGTTTTCTAACTCTTGGTCTTAGGGCATTTCATTGTAATATTTGTATTTATCTGCTTGAACTGCCCTTTGAAATTTTCTATTCAGCATTTTGACATCATTATTTCTTACATTTGCATTAGCTACTCTAAGATTAAGTTTCACTCTCTTCTGATATCCACTTTGATTCCTTCTTTCTTTCATTTCTTTTAAAACATTTTGCTTTGGTGTGCAAATGATGTTCTTGATGTTTTTCCATATTTCATCAGTTCTTCTGTAATTAGTGTTCAATGAGTCAATTCTCTTCTTGAGATATTATTTAAATTCAATTGGGATAGAGTCAAGGTCATATTTTGGCTCTCATGGACTTGTTTTAGTTTTCTTCAGCTTCAACCTGAACTTAATATGAACATGTTCGCAGTCCATGTCTGACCTGGATTTAGCTGTAAAGATTGCCTTTTCCCACAGATGTAGTTAATTTGATTTCTTTAAAGTCCACCTGGCCAAGTCCATGTTTATAGATGTCGTTATTGTTGTAGAAAAATGGTATTTGCTATGCCTAGGTCATTGGTCTTGCAAAACTCTATCATGCGATCTCAATCTTTGTTTCTATCACCAAGACCACATTTTGCAACTTCTCTTCCTTTCATTTTATTTCCAACCTTTTATTCTCACCAAATAATTATCAATGTATCTTGATTGCATGTTTGATCAATTTACCATCAAAGACATTAATAGAATTTCTTAATTTTTCACAGACAATATTGTACTTCAAAATTGATTTTGCAATGTCCGTTTTGACAATGATTGCAACCGCATTCCTCTTTATATGCCATTTCCAGCATAGTAAGTCACATTATTTTCTAATTCAAAATGGTCAATACCAGTTCATTTCAGCTCATTAATATCTAGGATTTCAATTTTTATGTACTCCATTTCATTGTTAATGTTTCCAAATATTCCTAGATTCAGGTTTTGCACAATCCAAGTTCTGATCATTAGCACATTTTTTAATTTGTTTCCTCTTACCTCGAGCTGTCACCCATCAACAAATGGAGATGCAGAAGGCTCCAGTCCCCTAGGCTTTACCCCATTCATGTCCCAGAGAAAGAATATTCCCCTCAGGCATATTTTGAGTGCTTTGGACGAGAAGGGCCAATCCTCTGGCACCATCTCCAACAGTATTGTGCTTCTATTCATCAGGCCTTTAGTAGCTGACATTTTTTATGATATGCATTAGGTTTTCAGTGACTAATTCATCCAAAGTCAGCAGCCTACTGATTCCTTTTTCTTAATTTATTTTTTTGCCTGGAAGATCTACAGAAGTCACTTCACTTTGGGTGATACTGAAGACATTTAAAATATCAGTACCAAACTAGCATTACAGCAATACACAAGTCACCACAGTATGACAAACTGACAGACAAGTGATGCTTTTTACTTTCGTTTCCTTGATATTGAGGATAGCATTCATAAATTTTGTTTTGTTAACTATTTTGATTTTTAGCTATTCACAAACCATTTGTCAAATAGAAAGGAATCTTAGGCTATTTCACTATTAACCCGCTACTGTATATCGTACTATTACTGTATATCTTTAAATCACATGCATCAACTACCACAAAATGTAATGCTTTTGTATTATACAAAAAAATCTATATTTTCATTTGTACACATACACTGTCCAATTCTTTCCATTGATTAATTGACTAATATTATCCATAAATGTAGAGTTCTATTTTGGTAGACTTAGTTTTTATTTGTGTTTTGTTTTCCTCTAAATAATTTGTACAATTCCTCATTTTCTGAATTTTATTGTTTCTTTTCATAAGTCAGATGTTTCCCTTTGTTGTATAGCTTTGGAAGTAATGTGCCTTACTTTGAATCATTTTATAATTATTAGTCTCTGTGGCAATCATGTAATCATGTCAGTTTCAGGATTGTGAGTGTAGGGGTGGAGTCTAGCCTGTCAATCTGGAGACAGTCATGAGACTTCTGTGTGAGCAAGGCTTTCTCCCGGGAATTCTGGTTATTTTCCCCATTGGAGGTGAAATACCTATGAATCAGTCCCTGGGGGATATTGTTACTGAAAAGACAACACGGCAGAACGCTGGTAGATCCTGGTTTCCTGGAAACTGGAGGCGCGGGAGGAGAAGCTACATGGGCTTACCCTGATGAAACCAGATATCTGAAACCAGAAAAGCCACATCGAGGCCTCTGCCATAGCTGAGATGCTTCTACCACCTTCGATACACAAGATTCTGCACCCACTGGCCTGTGATTTTTCTGGCATCATTGCATGTGCCTACTGAATCTGAAGTAGACTTTATAGACTGTATTGGACCTAAGGGCTACTATCAGACTTTTGGGCTTGGAATGGACTGGGTCGGGATGCTTTCTCAGTGTTCCAGTCCTCTTATATATAAACCTCTGCATTATAAATATGTGTGTCTATGAATCTGTTTCTCTACTCCAAAGGGACTAACATTTTATGGTACCTTGGGAGTGTGGTACTGGAAAAACAAATCATAAAGATGGAAAACAGATGTTTGTTTGACTTCTGCTGGATTGTAGTGTTTCTTCTTTAGTTAGCCGGAAGTCAAATATGTCCTTGCAGCTTGCTGAGTTGTTTGTTGGAAACAATACAGGAAGTTAAAACTTTGATTATTTTGTTTGTATACTGTCTTTGGTTATTTCTGTATGAATAGCAAATAGCAAAAATGAATGTTGTTAATGTATATTTTGAGCTCAGGGCCAAAAATCGCCATTTTGGAGTCTCAGAAACCATGCTGCTTCAGGAAAATGACTGACAGAAGGTCAGAATGCCTGACAGAAAGCATGGATCTGTTTTCATGCCTTCAAAGTCCTAATTCCATGTTTCTGTATAAATAGAAGGTTTTAAATAAGGATTTAGATAAGTCAAATAAGGATTGTACTTGACTGTTCTAAGAATTGAGTTTAGTATTTGATTCTATATTGCTTTTATCAATTTCTTAAGCTTATTATTGTAGATATAAAGATGTATGTATAGAAATGTTTATTGGGCAGTTTGCAAGTAGATAACTTGCAAACCAACTTGTTTCAAGCCATTAATTTGATCCTTAGATGGGTGGATTATCATAAACTTAACCAGGTTGTGGCTCCAATTGCAGCTGCTCTTCCAGGTGTAATTACCTTGCTTCAGCAAATTAATACTTCTCCTGATACTTGAAATGCAGCTATTGATCTGACCAATGCCTTCTTCTCAATACCAGTCTTGAAGGACCACCAGACACAGTTTGCCTTCATCTGGCAGGGGCAAAAATATGCTTTCAAAACTCTCCCCCAGTGGTATATCAGCTCTTCGGCCCTGTGGCATAATTTACTCAGAAGGGATTGCGATAGCTTCTCTATTCCACAAAATGTCATACTACTCCATTTTATTGATGCCATTCTGCTGATTGGACCAACTAAGAAGGATGTTTCAAAGACTTTAGATTCATTAGTACAACACCTGGATATAAGAGGTTGGAAAATTAACCCAACGAAGATTCCAAGTACCCTCCACCTTGGTAAAATTTCTAGGGGTCCAGTGGTCTGGGGCAGGTTGAGGTATTCCTACTAAAGTGAAGGATAAGCTATCTGCTCCCCACCCCACCCCCAATGAAACAGGAGGGACGATACCTAGTGGGCATCTTTGGATTTTGGAGGCAACATAATGCTAACTTGGGTATTCAACTTCAAACTATTTATCAAGTGACACGAAAGGCTACCAATTTTGAGTGGGGCCTGCAACAAGAAAAGGTTCTGTAACAGGTTCAGGCTGCTGTGTGTGCAATCTGCTCTGCCACTGGGAACATATGATCCAGCTGACCCAATGTGCTAGATGTGTCCGTTGTCGATAAAGATGCAATGTGAGTCTTTGGCAGACCCCTATTGGTGAATCACAGCATAGACTATTGGGATTTTGGAGCAACGTCATGCCATCCTCTGCAGACAACTACTCCACCTTTGAAAAACAGCTATTGGATGATACTGGGCCTTTGTGGAGACTGAGCACCTGATCATGTGTCACCATATCCCCATGAGGCCTGAACTACCCATCATTAACTGGGTATTGTCTCACCCATAGAGTCATAAAGTTGGACATGTGCAGCAACACTCCTTTGTTAAATGGAAGTGGTTAATAGGAGGTTGGGTCAGAGCAGGACCTGAAGGTACAAGTAAACTGTATGAAGAGCGGTCCAAACGCCCAAAGTCTCCACTCCAGTCACATTATCTAGTCTCTCCTGGTCTGCACCTATAGCCTCCTGGAGAATCCCTTATGGAAATTTAACTGAGGAACAGCAAAGTCATGCTTGGTTCACGGATGGCTGTGCTCGAGATGCAGGTGCCACTCGTAAGTGAATAGCAGCAGTGCTACAGCCCCTTTTCTGGGATCTCCCTGAAAGATACTGGTGAAGAAAAATACTCCCAATGGGCTGAACTATGAGCAGTGCACCTGGCCGTTTAGTTCACCTACAAGGAAAAATGGCCAGATGTGAAACTGTACTGATTCATGGACTGTGGCTAATGGCTTGGCCGGATGGTCAGGGACTTGGAAGTAACATGATTGGAAGAATGGAGATGAGGAGGTGTGGGGAAGAGGTATGTAGATGGATCACTCTGAATGGACCAGAAAATAAATGTAATCATGTCTCATGTGAATGCTCACCAAAGGGTTACCTCTGTAGAGGAGGTCTTTAACAATCAAGTGGATAAGATGATATGCACTGTGGATCCTGGCCCTCCTCTTTTCTCTGCCACTCCTGTTATTGCCCAATGGGCATATGAAGAAAGTGGATATGGTAGCAGGGATGGAGGTTATGCATGGGCACTGCAACGTGGGCTTCCACTCACCAAGTTTGACTTGGCCACAGCCATTGCTGAGTGTCCTATTTTCCAGCAGCAGAAACCAACATTAAGTCCAAAGTATGGAACCATTCCTTGGAAGAGCAACTGGCAACTTGGTGGCAAGTTGATTACATAGGATCACTTCCATCATCAAAGGGGCAGCATTTTTTTCTTATTGGAAGAGTCACCTATTCTGAATATGGATTTGCCTTCCCTACACATAATGCTTCTGCCCAAACTACCATTTGTGGATTTACAGAATGCTCCATGCATTGACATAGCATCTCACATAGCATTGCTTCAGATCAAGGAAATCACTTCACAGCAAATCCTGTGTGGTACAGGGCCCATGCCCACACAATTCACAGGTCATAGTATGTTCCTCTTCATTCTGAAGCAACTGGCTTAATAGAATCATGGAATGGACACCTAGAGACTACAGTGCAAACTATGTGGCAACAATTAATGAGTCAGGGGCAATGTCCTCCAAGTAGCTTTAAACCAGCAGTCAATATATGGTGTTGTGTCTCCAATTGCTAAGATTCATGGGGTCCAGGAATCCAGGGGTGGGAACTGGAGTGGTACCACTCACTATTATTCTTAGTGATCCACTTGCAGCATTTTTGCTTCGTGTCCAGCAACCCTATGTGCTTCAGGCATGGAGGTCCTGGTCCTGAAGGAAGGAACTCTCCCACAGAATGGATCCCACTAAACTGGCATCTGGAAAGGCCCCCTGGCCACTTTGGGCTTCTCATACCTTTGGATCGACAGGTCAGGAAGGGAGATACTATACTGAGGGGTTTGATTGATCCTGATTATCAAGAAAAAATAGGACTAGTGTTACATAATGGGGGTAAAAAAGAATAAAAGAATATGCCTGGAATACAGGAGATCCCATAGGCCAACTCTTAGTGCTACCCTGCCCTGTGATTGAATTAAATGATAAGTTACAGCAGCCCAATCATGATAGGACATCTAATGACATAGACCATTCAGGAACAAAGGTCTGTGTCACCCCACCAGGCAAAAAAAATGCAACCAGTTGAGGTGATTGCTAAGGGCAAAGGTAACACAGAATGGATAGTTGAAGGTAGTTCTATCTGTCAGTTACAACTACATGATCAATTGCAAAAGCAAGGTTTGTGATTGTTAAAGTATTTTCTTTATATGAGCCTATTGAATATCTTCTCTTTGTTTATGTATGGTCTATCAGATACAATTGGACTCAGTGTGTTCTCATTCATATATATGATAGATGTTTGATGTTAAGTATAAGGTTGATTTCAATGATGTCTGGAAATTTTATACAGCTAAAAAATTGTGTACAGGTGCCATGTTGGCAAGGGGTGGACTGTGATAGGTAGGTTTGTTGTGCCAACATGGCCACAGAAAATCGGTTTCTTGTTGTGACATCATGGGAGATCAATTGAAAGGCGGAGCTATAAATGGCTCAATAAGCCTCACCTTTTCTCTCCTGCTCTTAGATCTTCAGACCTGTTGGCTGCCTTGTTTGTCCTCTGCCTTGAACTGCAAGCTATACCACAGATGGAATATGTAATCCGTGGACTGTGTTGCTGTAATTGAGGTTCCTTCAAGCCCTGCTTTGCCATGCTCCTGGACTATACATCTCCTGAACTGGGGGGTGTCGAACCCTGTCATCTAGCTGACTGTTGGTGACCTGCTTTGGTGTTTTTCCTTGTGGCCTGATAGTCTGCATTAGCTACAGAGGACTACTCAGCGGCCCTCAAGACTTGAAGGACTTCCAGTGTACTAGTTGTCCTATGCAAGTGATTTGCACCATGCAAGCGATTGTACTACTTTATAGATTAGTTAACTTTTTATTTCTTATTTTAGATATCTTTCCATCTATATAATATATAGGGAGAATTGTTTGTGCCCTGGTTTTATTTCTCTAGAGAACCCTGTAGAGAACTGTAACACAATCTCTAACCTTGGGTTATCAAATAGCTTCATGTAACAAGCTATAGCACATATTAGAATCACTTGCCACACTTTCATTTTCTCTGGGATCTTGGCTTCATAGATCCTTTCTCTTTTGTATTTTCATAGAAACACACAGACATATTTGCTTTTTGCTTTCTTCTAATTTGATTGCAAACCTCACCAGGTATATTGGTAAAAGAGAATTTTGACCATTGCCAGAAGCAGGACTTTTCCTTTGCTTTATTTTTCTTTGTAGGTTTGCCCTTGGCAGCATTAGGGATTTATGTATTTGCTGGATGGCTCCTTTCACTATAATATATAGGTGTTTGATTTATGTTCCTGGTGCTTTTTTCTATTTAGTGTTATATCCATAGGTTGGAGGACAGTGGCAGAAGGCAAAAGATGTTCATAAAATGGGACTTAGATGAAGGTTTAGAATAGATGATTATAATTTTGGAAAATATTGATCAATTTCTAGGCCCTTTAGAAATTTTCTCTCACATAAACTGTACAAGTCAGTCAGCATTATGTCCGTATTTGACATAATATCTTGATAAATCATGGATATATCATTAAGACTTGTGGTAGTGGAAAATTCATATGTGTACAAAAATATGAATCATACAAACATTTCTAATATATGGAAACTTGTTTCAGAGGCACAAGTTATATAGTTGCATATTAACATTTTAAATTAACATATGATATACTATATACAGTTTACATAGCGTGCACATACAGTAACATTTAAAAGCACAACATTTAAATATGTGAAAGCACCTTTAATAAAATAAGATAATGTTTAAAATTAGCACATTATTTCATATTACATTTCTTTGTGATTTTAAAAGTTAAAGTTTAAATACAGCAAATTAATTCACTACAGTTTCCTTTTGAAATTATACATGATAGTTAATTTGTTTACAAATAAAGACTTGGATTTAGCTATACATAATCTAAAGAATGGTGAAAATTGTATTTTAAAAATGTCATTTTTTAATTTTTGACTATTAAAAATAATTTAGATGGAGAAGAATCATAAAAATTGAAAATGTTGAAAACTCTCAGAAACAGCATTGATGGTTCCTAGACTCTGAATGATAAATTGATAATGAATAAAATCAAAGCACTTATCCACACTTTGTCTTTCTCTTTTGTATGTGTGTTTTAATGAGATAGACAAAGTGCTGCTACAAGCTGTGAAATCACTGTGCAAAATAAGCCATTTGGCCATTTGGTCTTGGTTTAGAAGTCTACACCAAATCAGATTGGCTGGAAAGCTCCATCTAGAAACCAAATTTTTCAAGATTATCTGTTCCCATAGTTCAGTAGTTGACTAATCCCAGAGTGAGTTACCAGATGACTGATCAAACCCTAGAACAAAGGCTCAGGTCGGGTCTCCTGATTGATAAGAGCTGGTTGACATGGGAGTCCCTATTTGGTGACCTCCCCAGACCAGGTAAAACTCGCAATTACAATGGAAGCAGCAACTGTTACAGTAACAGAAGAAATGGATACAAAAGGGCCAACCCAGATAAGGGAACCAGAGTTTAAGTCTGAAGGCTGTCTGAGAGTTATAACTTTCCTAGAAATGGGCGTCCTCAGCTGGGCCTCACCCACTGATCATCTCAGAACTACTTTTGAACAGATTGAAAAAAGCCAGAACCCAATTTAGTTAGCCAATTCCAGAGTGTGCTAACTGACATTATTGAGCTTCCTGTTTGGAAGTGCTCAGGTGGGTGAGATGAATGGTTTCTAAGAATGGTAAGCAGATTTCCTCTGAGATGATTAGGCAATTTTGGGATCATCTGGCCCTATGAAAGTATCCCTTACTGCACATTGCCCTCTGTCCATTTTGTTTCTGTTTATAACCTCTGTATATATTACTCCTCTGACATTAAAGTTGTTATCGTAGTTATGATGCTGCAAGATTCAATAGAGAAGAGAGTGCTGTAGGTAAGGGAACTAGTGAGTATAATGAATGGTGGAAAATGGAGAAAACAGTACATTGGACCTCTGCCATAGCAAGACTAAAGGAAGATAGAATATGAATCAATGCTATTGAATTGTGGTGCTGCCAAAGAATATCAAAAGTATCCTGGACTGCCCAAAGGACAAGCAACTCTGTCTTGGAAGAAGTAAGATCAGCGTGCTCTTGGAGGCAAGCCTGGAGAGACGTGGCCTCCCATAAGTTGGACATGTTGTCGGGAGCGAACAGTCCCTGGAGAAAGAGGAGCAGTGAAAAAGAGGAAGGCCTTCAACAAGCAGGAGGGACACAGTGGCTGCAACAGCGGAGGCTGGGGGAAAAAAGCGCAGATGAGATGGATTGAGAGAAATTGTTACCCAAGTGGGGGGACCCCTTTCCCATACCTACTTCTCTAACACCAAGAACAGTAAAGGTGTCTGAGACACATTCCATTGTCAATGAAAAAGATAAGAAAGCACAAAAGCTGGGTGGGTGGAGAAAGACAAGATGTATTCCCACTACCCCTCACAGACCTGAAGAGATTCTTGGATTGGGGGGTCTGAGATGAGGGCACAGCCTGAAATCTGAAGTGATCTGAGAAGAAGAGGCACAAGACAGAGAACCCGCCAACAGCAGCTGAAGACCCACCCAAAGAGCAAGTCTATGGTGGGAGGTCTGTCATTCTCAGAATGTGAGGTCTGGCTCTACATTCTGCCATGATTGTTAGACTAGCTAAGGGTACTTTGGGTTTTCCAAGGTGTCCTCTTCAATAAGCTTACTTATCTGGTCAAACCTTTTCTCTGATTTTAGTTTGAATTTTGACCCACAGGAAATCTTTCCATATTTGAGAGAGGAGGAGTAATTCAGAACCTTTAAGTTGTATCACTGATGATGAGTGAAGACTTTTAAAACTCTGAGCCTCCTCTCCAGGATCCAGTCTTGGAACAATTGTGAGGTTGGTGATGCATCAGGCAATATTTCAATGTTCTGCTGTGTAGACTGTCACTATGGGTCTCAACCAACTTGATGGTACCTACCGACAGCAACAGCTAACAATGCACATGCCAGGGATAGAACAGGGACTGCTGCACACTATGGAACAAGTGATAAGCAAAGAATGCTGTGAGAATTGGCTTGGTAAGCAACTTCAACTTGCATCCAGGACCCTGAGCAGTTCTGGCACAGGACTATACTCAAAGATAATCCTGAGACATGCGAACCCAAAGCAGCAGCCCAAATACACCTAAAGGAAATTATGTATGAGACCCAAAGAAGAATTTGGTAATTAAGGAAATTGCTTGACCATCTACAAGGTTGCCGTCCCTCCACTTTGAAAGGGCCGTACAAAAACTAGAAACATTCCCCTAGACAACATCTCAACCAAGAGTCTGGACCAGCTGTCATCTCTTTTGAAGTGACCTCTATACTTTAATAAACACATGACCTAATGCCGTGAGCTGCGAGAGCAATGATTAAGATTCACCCATTGATATTTTTGAATGCTTGGCTTATTCACTGCAAACAACATCACACATTACACAATTTGAAAACAAAAGTTAAGTCCAATATAGCAGGCAAGTAGTCTTTATAGATTTGAGTTCCAGTTCATTATGGCCAATGCTTTCATTGGTGCACTTCCCCTGGACACCCATTGGAGAGGGTAGGAGTTGTCTCCTGGACCCTAGCTCTGTGTGTTGACCAACTCCAGGGGCCAGGTTTGTGTATGCTGTAGTAAAAAAGTTCTGAACATTTCCATGACGTTCCAATGTAGACACGTTGCCTTGGTGTCTTCTTATCGGCGGAGTCCATGATGTTTACTTCTGAAGTTATGGTTTGAGTTTTCTTCAGGGGGAAAAGTGTAATCACTTGTAGCAGCTGGGCGTCCACTTGAGGGGAAGGTTTGTCTATGTCTTGAGGAAGTTTTCACAGAATGGAGTGCCATATGCTGCTGCTATTTGCATGTGTGTGTGAGTGATGCTTATCTCTGGACCCTAACAGACCACATGGTTTTGTTAGATCACTCTTGTGGGAGAAATATACCTTAGCTTCATTAGAAAAATAATTCACGTCAAAGCTCCAGTCATGATCCAGGTGAGTTTTATGAAAACTAAAAGAAGTTTTAGGTTTACAAAGTTTTAGGTCCTTCAGCAACCCACAGCTTGCATAGATGCAGCTTGAGAAAGACAAAAAAGTCACGTGGTGGACTCCAGACCCTACCTTTTCTATTCCTCCACTGGGAGATGTGGTTTCCAATACTGGTCTAACTCATTCACTGAATTAAGTTCAGTTGCTCCAGATGGACCAATCCAGATACAACACAAACCTAGGTGCACCATCTCTTCCTAGCTGGAAGCTGGAAGCTCTAAGCAGGCATAATGGACACCCCAGTCCCTATGCTAGCTATTCAACAGAACTTGCTAGATCCCTCCTGGGCGACATTCCAGGACCAAATGTAGAAGTCAACTCTAGGCTATATTTATAGTCAACTATTTTAATTGGTGTCATTTTGTTGCAACAGCATGTAGGAAAACACTCCTTTCTTTAAGAAGATAAATATATTTCTTTATCTGAGGAGACTTATTGGAGACTTGAAGGAAACTGAACAAATTGCTATTAGAGACTTGAATAAATATGACATGCTTTATAGACAGGTTAGTCTCTTTACTTTGTATCGAGAGGATCTGGCAAATGAAATTTCTGGGCACAATATCTAAGTGCTAAGTGATCTACTTTTAGCAGTGTTTGATAAATTAGGACCATAAAAAGGTGACATCAAGTTAAAGTCTTTGACTTTAGGCAGAATTTTAGACAAAATATTTTAAAAATCTGAACCTGCTGACCCTGAAAATAACAAAGGTCTCTCAATACAAGTATTTCCCTACAGAAAAAAAATTTTCAAAGTAGAAAATGACACTAGAAAAAAACTCAAATCCAGAGCATTTCCAGGACAAGAGCCTCAGGGTAAATTGGCTCTGTGTTAAAGAAAACGCTTTGTGCATAGATCAGAAGGATTTAAGGATGTGCCCCCAGACCATCTTAGGCTAAGGTTTGTTTGTTTGCTTGCTTGTTTTTGTTCGTGCTGGTAAAGCTCCAAAGAGGAAATATTTTGTATAGAACCAATGCCATTTAACTTATAGCTCGGAAGCTTAGGGAAAAGAAGTTTGTCTCCATCAAAGTCCTGTGCTAAAGAAAAAATTATCAGGCAGTTCCACAAATAAAGGATTTCCATGGAAAGGAAATCAGGCAGACAGAATCCTGTAGGGTGGACCTGTGCAATGAAAGACCCATGGCTTTGACGCTCTCTGTTAAGGACCCAAAGTTTGCACAAACACAAGCTAGAGCAAGCTGGGCATGCACACTAAAGATGAGCACACTACATCACACACACACTTACACGCACCCATGAAAAATCTACAGACACCCTCAACCACATACTCCAAGTGGGGGTGGGAAGGGATAAAAGCAGAAGAGGGTCCCAGCTGCCTATTTTTTTGTTCCATGGTCTCTCCTTTTTAGGCAATTCCATGTGGCTCTCTACCCTCTCTAAAAGCAAGTCATTTGGGTTATGGACTATCAGTGGACTCCCTGTGCACCCCTACACACTTTTGAGAAATAGTGTGCACTATCTGAGATTGTACTACCCCAAACTTCATTTTTACTCATAAAAGTTTATTTGGATGGATAGTTGTGCTGCTGTTGCCTTTATAGAGATGCAAGGAGGAGGGAAAACCATTCCGCAAAATAACAAAACAGCAAGAACAATACTAACTAGCATTGGCTATGTGGATTATATGATCTCTGCTCAAACAGAATTGATGGATGGCAGTGAGTTTGGTGGTCTCTAGTTCATTACAGAACAAAAGCAACTATAAACAAAGATTGTGAGTAGATGTGTGTGCCTGTGTACCTACTAAAAATTTACTTACCCACAGAGGTGGGTCAGATTTGGCCCATGAGTCACAGTTTGCTAACTCTTAGGGTAGATTAAGAGATATATAAGTTTCATAAGGTTCTTGACACTTTGTCATGCTCTCATAAGTGAAATAAGTATCCAGCTCTGAGGATATTGTCCTAAGTCACATTGATTCTCAGTCGAAATCAAAGAGAGATGATGGTGAAATCTTAAGCAAGAGAATGAACCCTGTTAGGTAATGATAACCCTATTCCCAACAACAGACACCTTGCATTGAACTTGGGCAACAACAGTAAGAGTGGAACAAAAATGAAAATGACGTTGTCCTTGTCTGGATAGACAAGAGAAACAAATCCATAGAACTCTTATGTGTATTAGAAAGAGTTATATGTGCAAGAGCAACTGTATATTGAGAAAACATCCCAACCCAGTCCACTCCAAGGTCATAAATCGGATATTAGCCCATATGTGTGATACTAATCTATAAAGCCCTCTTCAGGCTCATGAAATACATTCAACGAGATCAAATGCAGGACAATCACAGGGCAGTGGGTAGAAAGTCTTTGGATTCAGTAGTGCTTTAAGCATCTCAGCACTGACAGGGACTTCTCTGTGGCTTCTCAAGCATCTCAGCCCTGGCTGGAGTCTCTTTGTGACTTTTTCGGCTTCAGAGACCTGGTTCCTTCAGGGTAAGTCCATATGGTTTCTCCACCGGGATGTCTTACGTGGAATTAGCCTTGTGTCTTGTCAGTAGAGCATCTCCAAGGGATGAAGCAGTGAGTCTTTCACCTCCATGGGGGAAATATGGCCGGATTTCCTAGAATGCTCATGAGAAAACCATGCTCACCCACAGATTCCATTGGCTATCTTCAGATTGACAGACTAGACTCCATGCCTACATTCTTAATCCTCAAATTGACACCAGATTAGGTGATGCCTCAGATATCTAAAAGAAAAGGAGTTCATTTCCTGTACTCCAAAAATATCCATAAATATGTCAGGCTGGGAAATCTATTTAGGTATAAATCAAAATCATTTCATATGAAAATGAAGACTTACTTGGAGTCTAGATCAATTTCCAGGTTTAGACTTTGGGTTCCCAAACTTACAAATCTCTGTGCTCCTCACCTAGAGATTTATCATTATTAGGTTGGAAATTTAAAGTGGGAAACAAAACAAGACAAAAAAGTCTCACTGCCATCAAGTAAATTCTGACTTATTTCAACTCATCTTGATCATACAAGACAAGTCCCATCTTTCTCCAGGAGTCCTTCGTGGATTTTAACTATAGTCACTATGCCACCAAGACTCCTCTACAGGTGATTAAAATGATCAGTCAAGTTAGGGAATTTGGGGCATAAAGATCTGTTCGGAAACCACAAGAGGGAAAAATTCTGGGCCTTAATTAAATAATTAGTACCTGTAACTGACCAAATTTCAGAAGCAGTACTTTGCACTTCCCATTCTTCTTGTTTTTAAATGAGTGTACATATTTTATGTAATATATGCTGATTGCATGAGAACTGGTAACTTTTCTATTTTGAGTGAAAGTTTTGAAACTTAGATTGAGTATTTGTGGAGGTGGTCTCATGGAAGATTGTCAGCTCCTTGACATGGTTTAGGATTTTTTTTTTATTATCTCCTGGACTTTGAATTGGTGCCTAGATTTGAGTTTATGGTACATTGGAATTTTATTTGAGAACCGAAGGAGTCAACTATTGCATTTAGGCTGGTGGCTAGTTGTTGAGTTTATAAGGATGAGTGGTTATTTTTAAAGGGAGCTTCAACAAAATCTCGGATTGTGCTCCTTTTAAAATGGGACCCTGCGACTTGGTAAACAAGTGGAATTTATTTCATAATCCCATTGTGTCTGGGTGAGCCTTTGACAGTATTGCCAATAGAACCCAAGGGAAATTATGTTGCTTTATTTCCAAAACTACGACTCCACAATTCTACTCGAACATTTGGGAATACTTGTTTTTTGGTATTCTCTCCCTGTTGAGAAACTTAAGTCAAATGGAAAGTTCATTTTGAGGTACCTCACTTGTACATTCTAAATCAAATCTCAGTCAATAATCACCATCAACTGTCAGGCGTATGAATTTGTCAAATTGGACATTTGAGCTCACAAAGAAATTCCAGAGCCCCCAACTCACACTTACTGCCATAGAGACAACTCTTACTCATGGCGAACCTATTGGACAGGGTAGAAGTGTCTCTGTGAGTTTCTGAGACTGTAACTCTTTAAGGAAGTAGGAGGCCCTTCTTTTTCCCACAGAACTGCTGGGCATTTTTAACTGCTAAACTCACAGTTACCAGTCCAGTACATAACCCACACACCCATCAAGTACGCAGTTGAGTCTATACCATTCACCTGTGATAGAAAATAGCAAAAATTTGTTTAAAATCATAAATTATTACATGTAATATATGATATATAATTAGAATATTAAATGAATTACTCTTTAGACTACTAATTTTATATAGCTCATAAACTCAACTAATTCTAAATTATTCTGAGTGAAACACTGTGAATCAACAACATTTTATAATGTCTTTACTATATTCTCAAAGTATATAAAAAGAGGATAAGAATTAACTGAAAAATAGATCTTAGGAAGTATGGGTCATTTAAGACACTTAATTAGATGTGCACCAGTGGCTAAAATAAGGCCATCATCAGTCATGTTTCTGTACTTAAAATATAATTTGATAAATATTTTTCTAAAAGACTACGGAGACTAATGGCTCAACTGCTCCATCAGTCTGCCATTTGAAAAATGATTTGACCTTCTACCAATAAGGTTCATTATGAGATTCCTGTCATCAATATCTTGACTAATTTCCATGATACCCCATCTTTGACAGTCTTATGAGATTTGTGTAGCCATTATAACCCTGAATCTGTGAAAAATAACATTGAAATAGATAACCACAGAATTTTATGGATTATAGTTCTCCAAATACTGTGACAGCAAAGTAAAGAATAGAAATAAACTTTGTGTTGGATTGATCATAAAATTTCAACTTTTAAAAATGTGTCTATGTTTTTAAGTTGGTAGTTTTCCTTAATCTTACACATCAACCAATAAAAAAAAGATTTTATTTTTCCTAATACTTAAAATTTGTATACTTTACTAAAATTGTATCTATATGGACTATATACCATGATATAAAAATTCATGTCTTCAAATAAATGCTTCCTTCTTTGAGGCCAATTATATTATGCATTTTATTACTTCTCCCATTAATGGCAGAGGGAGGGAACTATTGAGAAATACTGGCATAAGACAAGATTTGATAAGTAAACATATTTATTAAAATAAAGCAAATTCAAAGAGGAAGAATGGTAAAATTGAAAAAAAAGAAATATTGTTGAGACTTCTACAAACCTCAACAAACTAGAAGTATTCTCAATATGTAATAAAAATATACAATATGTGCAATGAAAGAGTAAGTTTTAGAGGCTACATTTCAGTTTCGATTAATTTCTTTGGGCTAGATCTGTCACTGAATGACCTGCTGGTAAGAAAACTCCTGAACCACAGAGCCAAGTGGGAGTTCGGATATTTGTTGAAGCAGAAAAATAAGAATGCAGGAAGCGTCCAAAGGAAAAGCAAAGGAGGTGAAGATAAAGAACAGGGGAGGGAAGAGGGAAAGCAAACCAGAAGAGAGAAGAAACAAAACTAAAATACAAACTATTTATTGACATTTTTTGGTTTCCAAATATTATTAGGACAAGTTTTGTTCCAGGGAGCTGTAGTATAGCAGTTCTAAAAGAAGGGAGATAGGACTGGCAATCGTGCAAAATGAAAACTCCAAAATGCTCCTTTGTTTTCCTTCCTTTCAGCCTAACCTGTTCAATACTCCCTATTAGCACTTTTATCCTGACTTAACTGCATAAAGCCTGTTCTTTGAATGTTCCTCCAGCTCACATCTGTGCATTTGCTTTGAGTCTACTTTGCATGGTTCTTCCCGTTTAAGTCTCCATTCAGGTTAGGTATTGTCGCTCCTTTTCCATCACCGCTCTGATCACGCTGCTCTATTTTCCTGGCTGTTGCCCTTTCAGATTCAAGCCTTCTCTGAAATCAGAAATTTCATCTAATTATAATCCTTCTTGACTTTCTTTTCAATTCAGATATTTTCACTATTAGTATACCATTGGCTTCAATTTCTCTCAATTTCATACCTGGGCAAATCTTTGCTGTCCTTCTCTTTCAATTTATTGCCAATGCCATCCATTGCACCCACACTAGAATTTTAGATTCCTGCTACCATTAGGCCTAACAGGAAGTAAATACACGTGGGTTCTTTTCTTTGCTCTTTGTACGTAGCTTTGGCTGAATGCTATAATGAAATTAGAAAAACTTTTGAAGAATATTCATATATTGCATTCCATTGCTTTTAAGAAGTCTATCCTATATCAAATGTGTTGATGGGAACAGGACGATTTTTTTAAAGTTTGGGCTGGAAGAATAAGTTTATTCTAAGTAGGATAAGATAATCAACTTGAAGGCCATAAACCTTTGCATCTCCTATAAAGTAAAAAGAAAACACCTGGTTGATGATGTACATGGGACGAGCTTGTTTCCAATAACTAAAAGAGATGTTTTGTTTTGCTTTGAAAGTTGGATAGACACGACCCCCTAAACATCATAGGACTGTCACTTTAGCAATCAAAGATTCTAATCACACCATCGCATGACACCACTGCACGTAAGTGAAAGACTGAGTGAGGTAGTAAGGTTCCAGGCTGTCAAGTCCAAGGTTCACGGCTGTCGAGTGCATTCTGACTCACAGCCACTGGAGAGGAACACGCTGAGCTGCCCCGAGGAGTTTCTAAGAGTGTCACTCTTTGCTGGGGGAGAGTCTCCTCTTCCTCCTATAGAGCCGTGTGTAGCTCCTGTCTGGTTACCTTCTGTTTAGCAGCTCAGTGCATGAACCCTCTGCCACCAGGCCTCCTTAGGGTCACTGTGAATTGTATCAAGTTGAAGGCAGGAGGTCTGCCTGGAGATTTTTTTTTAACTAATAAGGGCTAGGATATACCCACCCCCACACACACACATACACACACACACACACACATATATACATATATACACATATATATTTCAATTCAAGTGATACTAATAACTAACTCTTCATCTTCAGCATAGAAATGCTAGACATTTTCCATTTAAAGTATTGTAATTATAAAGGTTGAAATAATACCTTCTAAAGAATGGATGAAGAAGGCCTGATGGCATAGCAGATTGGGAGTTGGGCCTGCTAACCACAAGGTCAGTAATTTGGAACCACTAGCTGCTCTAAGGGGAAAAAATGAAGTTTTCTTGTCCTATAAAGATTTATAGTCTCAGAACCCACAGGGTCCAGTTCACCCCAGATGGGAGGGTCACTGTGAGTCACTATTAACTCCATGGCTGTGAATTTGAATTTTCACTTCAAAGAACGTATTTGATGTAACATTTAGGAGGATAAGGAAATCGAAGTATGGAAAATAAAGTGGTCTATAGTATGTTTACTGTATGAAATGAAATTTAAGAGAACTTTAATTAATGATTTGAAATGGGAATTATTGTTTAAAATTGTTGACAATAAAAAAGTTGACAATAAGTAATATATCAAAATATTCCATCCATCAAGATAAAAGGATTAACTGAGCTGAATGGTCTAGGATCCCAAGGCTTTGCACATCTGTAAAGAGTTCAGCCTCAGAAACCCTTTATGGACTTCTGTAATTCATGTTAACTGTATGGTAGTGATGCTTACATTGCCTTAATTTGACAATGACAAATCCTCAAGTTACACATTATTTTGAAATTTCTGTTCTTTTCCATATACCAAAAGCAAGTGTGGTAGTTGCATAATCTGTTGTCAGTTTGTTACTTAGAAGTGAATGGGTGAAATTTAGCTTGTCAGTCTGGTTATAGTTGGATCGACACAGTTGGAGCCACTAAGGCAAAAAGCAGTTTGCTGGAGGAAGTACACTTACACACTCCCTGTGAGACATCCTGATGACAAGCCATATGGGTAAAGTGTCCAGAGTTCCTCTTTAACAATTTAATAACATCCCGTGGCATTTTGAAATTAAAATAAATATGTTACAACACTATTTTTGCATTCTATGAAAATTTTTGTTGCTCCATATAGACAAAAACTTTAATCAAGAACCATACCCCCACCCCATAGACAATGGTGTCCAGCTTAAAATTTGGTCCAGCTTAAAATGGGGCTATGGCGATGCAGTCAGAGGTGTGGGAGCTGCAGGAGCCATGTGGAGATCCCTGTCAGCACTGAGATGCTTCTACCACCACTGGATCCACAAGACTTTCCACACACTGGCCTGTGACCTTCCTGCATTTAGCATCATTTCATGTGTTGCACGAGTCTGCAGAGAAATTTATAGATTGGTATAGGGCATAGGGACTAATACTGGAATTATAGACTTAATCTGGACTGGAATGGGTTGTTTTCTCAATACTCAATGGCTCCTTTATATAAAGTTCTTTATCATACACATACAAGTGTGCCTATGGATTTATTTCTCTAATCAACTCGAACTAACATGAAAGTATGGTTGGGATCAAATCGATTTCTTTCATTATTATTGTTGTTACTGTTAGGTGCCTTCTAGTACATTTTAAATCAGAGTGATCCCTGGTACAGCAGGAAAAAAAATTTGCTCGGTCCTCTGCTATCATCTTCACAGTTACCATGTTTAAGTCATTCTGCAGCCACTATGTCAATTTATCTCCTCACATAGGGTGGTAGTTAGATAATCTGGTGTCAATTTGAGGATGAACAGTGTAGAGGTGAAGTGTAGCTTGTCAATCAGGATATATCCAGTGAGGCCAGCCTCTGTGTGGGCAGGGCCTTCTCCTGAGGATTTTGGGAACTCCTTAAGAAGCTCTCTCTCACTCCTCTCACTCCCTGTGAGACATCCCAGTTGAGAAGACACAAGGAGCTAAGTTAGTGCCCTGAACTGGAGGAGCCACATAGAAACCTCTGCAGCACTGAGATACTTACAATGCCACTGGGCCCACAAGACTTTCCACCCACTGGCCTGTGATCCACCCACTGGCCTGCATCCAGCATCATTTCATGTGCTTCGTGAGTCTGAAGAGAACTATAGAGATGGATATCAGACATGTGGGCTAATATCAGACAGATGGACTTGATCTGGACTGGGCTGGGATATTTTCTCAATATTCAATTTCTCTTGTATGTAAATTCTTACCTATGCATATGTGAATGTCTATGGATTTTTTTTATCTAGTCCACTCAGTCTAACACAGACATCTCCCCATTTTTGCTGAACTTCTTTCCAAGCATGCTCTTTTCTTTTCTGGTAACATATCCAAAATACACGAGATGAAGTTTTCCCTCCTCATTTCAAGCAGTATTTGGGATGTACTTGTTCCAAGATGGACCTGTTTGTTCTCTGAACAATCAATGTACTTTCAATAATCTTGACAACATTATAATTCAAATGCATCGTTTCTTCTTTGGCTTTCCTTATTCATTATCCAACTTTCACATAAATATGAAACAACTGAAATGTCATATGTTGATCAGACTTAACTTAGTCCTTCCTCAAAGGGACTTCTTTTGCTTTTCAATATTTCAGAGAAGTTTATTGCAGCAAATAGAACAATGAAATAAATTGATTTCTTGATCTTGCTTTGAGACTTTCTACTCCCATCAAACAGATTAAATCACTACTGTGATACAAACATTTCCTAATGCCTTTGTTCGGCTCACTCAACTACCTCTTGGTCCATGCATAGATTCTGCATGGGCACATTGTATTGTTCTAAAATTTGCATTCTTCCTAAGATTAGGTGGAATTTTTTATGACCCAGCCAGTCAACTACTTTTGTGTTGTCAAAATCCACAAGAGATCAAATTTTTGGAATTCTATATTTTCAGCCATGATCTATATGCTCTTAGCTAATCTGTTCTATTGGTCTGATGAACTGTGGGGTGACACCAGAAACATCATACATGAAGAAGTCAAAAGGGCATTAAAATATAGGACCTAAAGAAATAATCGAAGAGGATAAATAAAGAGACTGAAAATGCTCTTTATCATGGCTAAGGAAAAATGGAAGAAAAGATGAAATAGTAGAACAGAATGTTGCAAATGGCAACTCCAAAAGACGAAGTAAAGAAATTATACTGAAATGTGCAAAGCACTACAGTTAGAAAACCCAAAAGATGAGCATTCTCAGTATATCTTAAATGGAAAGTAATAAGGAAAAAAAAATCCAAGTCGTAAGTTCCAGTACTGAAAGATTCCACGAGCAGTACATGGAACAATGGAGGAAGCATCAAAAGAAGAGTAAAGAATACAGAGTCCCTTTACTAAAAGAATTATTCCACAGTCAACCATTTGAAGATGGTGCATATGAGCAAGAACCAGTGGTATTGATGGCAGCGGTTCAAGCTGTAATTAACATTAAGATCAGGCCTCTCGGGATGCATTACCAATTGAAAAGCTTCAGCAAATGGATGAAGCCCAGGAAGTACTTATTGCTCTTCTGCCAGGAAATTTGAAGGGCAGCATTTTGGCCTAATGTCTGGAAGGGATCCATGTTTGTATCCATTCCAAAAAAAAGGGATCCAACAGAATGCACACATTATAGTACATTATCATTAATAACGCATGCAAGTAAAAGTCTCTGAAGGTCATCCTACAAATGTTGCAGCAATGTATTTATGGGAAATTTCCAGAGTTTCAGACTGGATTCAGAAGAGAACTTTGAATAAGCAATGTAATTGCTAAAGCCAGATGAGTCTCTTTGAAAGCAGAGAACACCAGAAAAAAATATTTCCTTGCGTGTGCTGATATTTTTAACTATGCAGCACCATTTGACTGTGCATACTAAAACTATGGATTTTTTTTAATAGAATGGGAATTTTAGAGCACAATGAAGTGTAACCTATGCATAAATCAAGAGACAGTTGAGGAACAGAACAGGGGGACATTGAATCCTGAACTTACCTAAATGAAAAATGAGGGTAGGCTCTACAAAGTCCCTGGCTTTGCTTTGGCTGCAAATATTGACCTTCTTTATGATCTAGTTGATTTGATTCCAATTTATTCTGCCTGATGAGGTCCACGTGTACAGTCATTGTTTATGTTGTTGGCAAGGAATTTTTCATTGATGAAGTTGTCATTCAAAATTATATTCTGTGATCTCCAACTGTCACATTCCATTAACCAATAGTTACCAATGCACCTTCATTGCATGTTTGATCAATTTCAGGTTCAATTTCAGTTGATTACATAAACTGCTATGGAAACAGCATAGAGACCCTATTGAACAGAATAGAACTGCCTGCCCAAATAAATAAATTAAACAAAATAGAACTGCCCCTATGGGCTTCCCACACAGTACAAATATTTATTAGAGTAGATTATTTCATCATCAGTTTACTTAGAGATATGTGAACCATAGATGCATTAACTGAATGTCCTTGTATGTGGATAGATAAACATACCATCACAGATAGCATTGGACTTCTAGATAGACCTTGAATTATTCTTTTCCTTTTGATTTTAGGGGGATTATGAAATCAATCTTGAATTTATCATTGATGGCTTAGTAAACCATCTAGTTGTCTGATTAAAAATGGCCAATGCTGGTCCATTTCAGCTCGCTAATGCCCAGGATAGTCATCTTATTCCATTTAATCTCACTTTTGAAAACTTCCCATTGTCTTCGACATATACTTATTACACTCTATGTTCTGATTACTAATGAATGTTTGCAGCTGTTACTTCTCATTTGGAGGCATGCTTCATGTACAAGCGAAGGTCCCAGGAGCTTTCCTTCATCAAATCATTCTGCTTGACTGCTTTAAGAATGGAGCTCCTCCCCTCATCTATTCTCAATGCCTTCCAACTGAAAGGCTTCTCATTAGGCATTATGCCTAACAATGTTCCACTGCTATTTGTAATTTTTTCAGTGGCTCCACTCTCAAAGGTACACCTTCTATTCCTTTTCTGTAGTCTTTTCTTCGTGTACAAGCTCTATTAAATTCCATTTATCTGGCATTGTCCTGCTAGCATTTAAAATACCAGAAACACTGCTTTCAGCATAGGAAAGTCAACACAGTATGACAAATTAACAGACAACTGGTAGTCTTTCACTAGCACCAGCAGCAATAAGTTCAATGTTACCTGTTCATAGGACAAGAACAGAAAGACTTTACTTATGATGGGTGAAATTTTGCCTAGTGAATGACCTATAAATATTTTTCTTATAGGGATTAGTGTGAATTAAAATATAGTAAGTGATTTTGAAGACTCAGAATATGTTTATGAAATGCCCATACAGAACCGTTCAAAATATGTACTATTTCTTTTTCCCAAGAGTAAGTCTTATGAGAGAAAGAGGAAGAAATAGCGCTTACCAGATGAGGGCAGCAAAGGGACATCATATAGGTAAAAGAGAGGTCAGGTTGGGTTGTCAATAAAAATCCAATCTGAAAAATGATGACTTCACAAGTTTAAGCAGTCAGATTGGTAGTAAATGAGAATCTGAATCAGCTATGGCAGAGTCTATATTAGCTGGGGAAAGAATAATTTTTAGCTCTTTTTCCATCATAATCTCTATGACAACATCCTTCATTGTTTAATACTGAAAAAAATATCTTTGGTTGTTTTTCAAACGATTTGGACATTTAATTCTCTATGCAATTATATGTAAAATTGTTGATTTTCTATAGTAAATTTCTGTCTTTCCTTAGACAATTTGAAGTTTCCACCTCCACTGTTTTTAATAAAGAACACAACACATAATTTTACAGGTGTCATGGATTAAGGCAGCACATGGTCAAAAAACTAAAGATCAGACAATGTTAAAAATTTGCATATAAACTAATCTACAGATACAGTTTCCTTTTCATTCTAGTGCCATAGCTACAGTTGAAATATACTCATCCTGGAAAAATAAAATGAAAACACGGCAAAATTAAATATATACTTAAATTTAACTCTAATACCTAAGAGTTAATATTTACTTATTAAGTATTAAGTCCTTCATTTCATTCCATCTTACTATTTAATTGTACATTGATACTCATATACTTTCCTTGTATTGAGATTTCTTAATATATTTTATGATTTGATGACATTATTTTATCGATTCTTGCTTGGGTAGTTGTTCATTTTATTGTCCATTTCTTTAAGTTTATCATACAGGCTATTTTAGAATGACTTTTAAACAGAGAATTCTTACCCCTTCACCCATAACAATAACAAGGCATTGGTATTTTAATTTCACATATTTAACTGCACATTAATAGATTTAAAATCACTCAAATCATAAATTAGATGCCTATGGGAAAAGAGGTCAATTTTGTTATATGTGTATATTATTCAATCATTAATTTACTGTCTTATTATCGAATGTGAATTTGCTATTGTCACAATTATTAAACTATAAAAACATATATTGCTGTATTAGCACATTCTTGATATTTTTAAGTAGTTTAAAAACCTGTATTCTTTTTTTGGCACAGTTTTCAGCCAAATGATTATCTACTTATAATGGTTTTTAAGCTAATACCTGTAGTTTACAAATTACTCCAAAACAGTCCATAAGTCCTGAAAGAAGTATATCGACACAGGTGGTCGCTACCTAAAATTTACATGAAAACATGTGCATATATACACCTTCATTTTGTTTTTGCAATGGTATTAAAACATCACTTTCTCATATTGCTTTGTAATTGTGACTAGCCAAATAACTTAACTCTAGTCCAAAGTAATCAAATAGAAGACACAGGTGGTAACTTCTGGGAGGGGGGGAGGGGTGGGGGTTGGGATCTTCCTCATGGAAATAGGTAGGATTAGAGGGCATGCTTTTCTTTCCTCTGTTCTTTTTGACTGGATTATGGAAGCTGCCTGAATCTAGAGCAGCAACAACTGTGAATGAAAAATGGAACGATTTTCTCGTTTCTGAGGTTTAAAGTTAAATAAAATCTTGAGTGAGAGTTGATATCCATATATTACTTCTGGGTTTAGAGATTACTCTTCAGAAAAATGGAATGGCAGATTTATTAACTTAGAATGTGAGCTGGGAGCTTTTGCATTTTTATACATCACTATGATATTAAAATTACTATGATGAGTGAAAAGAGAAAAGAAACAAGCTGGAATGTTAATTATCTAATGTCAGTAAATATTAATTAATATTTATTAATCAGAGAGTGAAAGAATAAGGAAGAAGGCCATGGTAGTGATAAGTCATTTGCCAATTGGAGAATTAAGAGTGAAGGGGAGCCATCTAGTCTGTCAATGAGGTCCCTGTGCAGGCATAGCCTTCTCCTGAGAATTTTGGGAACTCTTGGATTCCCATCTTGGAGGAGAGGGACACATTCTTTCTACTGACAAGACTCACTCCCTGAGAGTCACACTACTGACAAGACATGTGATGCTATACTCTTGAGCTGGAAAAAACTACATGGGCCTACGCTGATGAAATCCAACCTCTGGGGCTGGAGAACCCATGCAGAGACCCCTGACGTCTGACTTGCTGACTTTGGATTCATCTGCAATTGCAGGCTCCAGTTCATGATGCTTCTGAAGGTTTTTATCAGTTCCCCAAATTACAAGAATCAAATGAAACCAAAGGAAGACCCAGCTAAAAGGAATCAAGCCTTTTCTTAATGTGAATTTAGGTATGAAGTAGGCCACACCCCGAGGGAATTCTTTTCAATTGCATCAGGGCTGTGACCTGAGAAAAGAGTTATTCCACCTGGAGGAAATCCTGCTAAATGAAGTACATCAAGCACAAAAGGACAGTACAACACGAGGTAAGCTTTAAAAATAATAGGGACTAGTGGTTGTGTGCAGAACTGCGGCCCATAGGGTTGGAGGTTCGAATCCAGCAGCAGCTCTCCAGGAGCAAGACTGTATTTCCTACTTTCACCAGGGCAGCGATGCCACAAAAAGTAATAATAGGGAATAGCTTATATATTATATTAGCATATATTATAATATATTAGCATATATACCCATGCATCCCTAGGGTGAAGTCCAGCAACTATGGCCGGGGCCAAACCCAATCCAGAGATAAATAAGACAGCCACTAAATAAGAGGGGGAAAGAAAGAGGAAAAGAGAAAAGGTCATGGGTATGGGGAAGGGAGTAGGGCATTAATTCACCCAAGGGGAGGGTGTTGTTTAAATTTCCACAGGAGAGGGAGAGAGAAATAACACCTCAACCTGATATGCCAAGATGTGAACACAATACCAGGCAACCAACAGAGAGGTCTGCAGGACAGCGTCCAATTCTAACTATGTGGACACCACCACACACCTCCCCTCAGAACAATGCACTTAAGAGGACAGCATTGGAAATACAGCTTGGGGAGAGAGGCACATAGGATTAGAGCACTTGGGAGAAATGAAAAGGGATGGGATCAGGTGCTAGGCATCTAAGTCCCAGAAAAAATCATACCCAATGGTAAGGGTGGGTGGGGGCATGGAGTCCCAATGCCCATCTGTAGACAATTAGACATCCCCTCACAGAGGGGTCACAGAGAAGAGTCAGAGTACAGTTTATCGCCTATGAAGCATGCATCTTTCCTTTAGTTCATTGGTGCTTCCTTCTCCCCACTGTCTTGGACTCAATCCTACCTTACAAATTGGATAAGACCAGAGCAAGTACGCAGCTACAGATAAGAGTCTGCAATACAGGGAAACAAGGATAGATATACCCCTCAGGACCAACAATGAGAAGAGATACCAGGAGGATAGAGGATGATGGGGGGGATAAAAGGGGAATCAATCACAAGGGTCAACCTATAACCCCCTCCCAGGGGGCAAATAGCAGAAAAGTCGGTGAGGAACCATGGAAGACTATGCAAGATAATGAAATAATAATCTATAACTTATCACGGTTTTTTGAGAGAGGACTGTGGGGAAAGGAGGGAGAAGAAATGGAGAACTAATATCATGGGCTCAAATGGGAAGGGAATGTTTTGAAAATGATGAGGATCGCATATGTACAAATGGGTTCAAAATACTGGATGAATGTATGGATTGCGATAAGAGATATTAAAGCCCCTAATTAAAGTATTTGGGGGGCAAAAAGAGTTCATTCCACTCAAATCTTCCAACTGTTTGGCTTCTCAATGCAGATTCTGGTAAGACATCAATTTCAGTGTGTTAGGTCACATCCTAGGAGTTTACTAGACCTTAACTACTAAACCAGGAAACATGCTGGGGCAGTGAAGTTAACACAAACCTAACTATCACACTCCCTGTAATGTTCATATACCATAAAAACAACCATATTTCTGGGAAGTTACACTATCCACCTTCACTCTGGATTGAAATAATGTGAAAATTGCCATAGCTCTCCTGAGCAGAAAAATTGAACATAATCTCAGTAGTATAATATATCATTGTTTATATAATAGCTAAGTGAACAGGAAGCATAAAGTAAAAAGGAAGAATTATAAAGCGAAGAGAGGTGACTCTTGAAATCTGGGGTGAGAGATGAGTAAAATATGTAAATTTAGTCAACATCAGTATGTATGGAATTATTCAAAGGACTGCCACTAGACAAAAAGAAATACAGAAAGTGAAATCACCCTATCATTAACACAGTTGGAAGATTAGAGACATAGATTCAAAAAGGATAACACAAAAGAGGCAGGAGGAAAGCAGGAAGAGTTGTAACTAGCAATCTTAATATTAAAAAGAGCATCCAAGAGAAGTTATATATCAACTGGGTCAAATTTGACTGAGAGGTCCCTATGGCAGTTACATAATCTAGTGTCAATTTGAAGATTAAGAGTGAAGGTGTGTAACCTAGCTTCTCAATCAGAATATATCCAAGGAGGCCTCTGTGTGTACATGGCCTTCTCATGAGAATTCTGGAAACTCCTGCATTTCTCATTGGAAGTGGGAGACTTTTTCTTTCTATGCTCATTCCCTGTGAAACACCCCTGGGGAGAAAACACATGGAGAGAGTCTGATGGAACCAGATCTCTGGAACCAGAGAACCCACAGGGAGACCCCTGTCAGAGCTAAGTTGTTTACAATGCCATTGGACGCACAAGACTTCCCACTCAGTGGCTTGTGATATTCCTGCATTTGGCATCATTGCATGTGTTTTGTGAGTCTGAAGATGTCGTAGATTGTTATCAGACATATGGATTAATATAGACATGTGGATTAATATAGGACTTATGGACTTGATCTGAACTGGGGTAGGGTATTTTTTCAAAACTCAACTGCTTTTGTATATAAATCTCTTTTTCATACCCATATGATGACATCTCTATAAATTTTGTTTCTCTAGTCTACCCAGACTAACACAGTCATATAGAAATGGCACATGACAGCAGAATTTAGCAACTTGTTTATTATTAGTGTTCTTAACCTGGTCAGTTGTTGCAGAGTAGTGGAACCAAGGTCATGCTTTGACAGGGTTTAAAGGAGAGCTGATAAAAAAAAAGTTAGTGATGCAGACAACAGTCTTATGAATATTTACTTAAAGGGAAACAAATAATACAAGCCCAAAAAGTCAGGGATGTGATAAGAAAAATAAGTTTTTAAGAGAGGATGCACCACAGATCATTTAAATGCTATGAAAATATTTTGAGAACAGGACTAAATGTTAAAATAAAGAATAGAAAACAGTTGTTGGAAATATGCCCTGACATGAGAGCATACCTATTGCAGAAATATTGAGAGTATCTTCAGATAGAAAAAGAGAATTCTGCAGTAAAAGGATGAAAAGCAAAGTATCTGAGTGCAGTTGCTGATACATGATGACAGTAATCTATGTGTCCTATATCAAGCTATATAAAAATATACACTAAGATAGAGATCCCAGAGCAAGTAACTTATCTTGGGAGTATTCTCAAGAGACACTTAAAAAGAAGCTGGAAAAGAAGAAGAGGGCAAAAGAAGCTAATAATCAAAAGCATGATGGGCACCAAAATGTTGCTTCAATGTGACACATCAGCTGAGGTTTTAAACTCCTTGTACAGGGAGCCATGAGCTGGTATTCATTTTGCAGTGGGAGGAAGAGGCTGAGGCCAACTCCAGGCATTTCTGGCACAAGTGACTTCTGTGAACAAGGGATAGGTCTCTGAAGACATGTACAACAGGAGCAATGAATACCCTATCTTGACAGTGTTTGGGTAGTGGCTATATCAGCTCAGGTGAGAGATAGTTTACTAATTTTTACCTTACTCATTACCCAGGAGTTGAATCCAGCTCATAAAGACCCCTAGGGCAGAGTAGAATTGTTGCATATTACCTCCAAGGCTGTGATCTTACAGAGACAGGTTTCCGCATTTCTCTCCTGTGCAATAGCTACCAACCACCTTTTGCTTAACACCAGATCTATTTTTGTCTACGGTGTTCTTCTTCTGAAGGTATTTGTATAGAATGAGTTAAGTTAGACTACATCAAGGTGATAGGTTCCCCGACTAAGTAGGAATCAGTCAGTAAGGGATAAGGAAATTAAGAATATATTCAAAGGAATGACTGCAATGATTCGATATGGAATTTAAAGTGGGTCATTAAGAAAGAACAAAAGAGATATAAAATTAAAGGAAAGACAAAGGACCACTAACTTAGAGATCACCAGAGACTTAAAGGAACATTGGGGCCTGTACTCGGTCTAGAGAGTCGGAAAGATAAAAGGTAAGGCTCGGAGAATGGAAAAGGATTGAATGACACCAGAATTCTCCACCAAAATACAATCAATATGGCTAGGTGTGTGTGTGTGTGTGTGTGTGTGTGAAATGATTTCCAGGAATATTAATTAAGGGAACGGGGTGTGGGAAAACTGACAACTATTGACTTGATCAACTGGAGTATTTCTCCTAGGCAGGAATGGGTGCCAAACTCAACTTCAACTCAATTTTATTCTGAGACTTTCAACTAATATAATGAGGCCTATCAATATGATTTAGGAAATTGCATTTACTTAACTTCAAGTGATTGTAAATGCTGCTCCTATGTACAAATTATCTTTAAAAATTTACCCTAGCATGGATTGCTGACTTGGACTCTATTCTTGATTTCTGATATAGGAAAATGTATGGGTTATGGTTAAGAGTTTCCTGGCTGTAAATCTGTTTTCTTAGTGTTGCCACGAACATTTGTGTGCCAGAGTTCTTCAGCAGACTCGAATTTAATTGACCTAACTGGGAACCAGCTGGAGCAGTGGCTTAATCATTGAGTTAATGGCCAATGGTCCCAACTCACCACTAACTGCATCAGAGAAAGATGAGGCTGTCTACTGCTAAACAAACTTGCAGATTCAGAAACCTGAACAAAAAGTTCTACTCTGTCGTAAGTCAATTTTGTATATCAGAATCAGTTATAAGGCATTTTATAGACTAGTAAGGGAGCCCCGGTGGCACTGTGGTTAAGATATTCTGTTGTGAACTTCTTATGTTGGGTTCTTCAAAGCAATTAGACAAGGGAAGTCTGCCTGTGTGTGTGTGTGTGTGTGTGTGTGTGTGTGTTGTATAGAAAAACTACATACAGGAAATAACTCCCAGAGTTGTGGCAGTGGTCAAATTTCAAGTCTTTGGGTCAGATGTTAGGCTGGAGGTTTCTCCTGACCAGAATAGGAATCTGCAGGGCTTAATGAATCCAAGGAATTTGACAGACTACTGGCTGCAGTGATGAATGAATGCAAGATTGTCAGATAAAACATGTGGCTGCAGAAATTAATAAATTCAAGGTAAATATATTGTCTATCTCTCACAACATATTTTGCTCCTTTGTTTCCCACAGCACTCTAATTTTTAGCTGGATTCAGAGTTCATTACAAAGACCACACAGAACTCTCAGGTGGCGTTTATGAGTATGGGGTATATTAGGGAAATTAACAGGTGGCAAATGCTCAGGATAAACCTGTTCAGTGAGAAGAGTGTCTTCTCTTCCATACTTCAGGCAGACATTCTTACCCTCAGTTTCTTGGCCTGACTCTGCACTGCTGACACAACTTTACAAAGCTCTGTTTTGGTCTGTCAATAAAAGTCAAAAGGTTATAGGATACCCACCATCTGCTTCCTCACAAAAGCATTATACAACAGTTTCCTTGGTCAACAGAGGCGAACTCCCCCAATTAAGTTTCAGGGGTACTTGGTCCATTACTCTGCCTCTTTCCTCAAGGCATTCAGCATTGCTTGCTCTATGGACTGAAAGGCCACCACTATGGCTCATGTTTGGGCTCTAGGCTTTGCTACTGTTGCTGTTCCTCTGTTACTCCCCTGGGGTCATAACTGGTGTCTGGATCAAGGAGATTCTTTCTGCAGGGATATCTGGGTCCAGGACACATGCTCTCCTCCTGGCTCTTCTCTTTTGCCAGTAGAGAAATCCCTACCTTCTACTTCAGAGATGGCTCAGCTAGCATCTAGTACAAAGGGAATTACAATTAACTGTTAAAAATAATTCACAGCTGACTCATATAAGTCCTTCAGTATCTCTTCTCATTTGGGTCATTTGGGGAGTAAGAAAAACAAGGTTTAAAGAGCAGTACTAAGTAATTCAATGCATTGCAGCAGCCTACTGCTGACTCCTGACGTTGGCTGATAATGTGGCAGGGCATTGGCTTAGGTCACAAAATCCAGGGAACAACAAATCAAATGCAGGATGCAGACCCAGAAAAAAATCAAGCTCTCATATTGGAAGCAGATCATGCCCTTTAAATATCAAGGGAACCACTATGGTTTAACTGACAAAACACTGAGAATCCTGGCCCCAGCCAAGTTGACACAAAAGTTTAAACCGCTATGAATTGAAATCTTGGTTATTTGAACACCCCAGCCTTTCGCTTCTATAGAGAGCAAAAATCATCTAAACCCCATGGGGACAGTTTTATTATTATAATCATCTCAATGACTGTGAGTTTTCTTAACTTTATTTAGTAAATTGATGCTTAACACTGGTTGGATTGCCTAAGGACTTGAAATTAGGGCAGAGTTACTTTCATTGGTGATATTATGATGGTGGGTACTGTTAAGTTGTGGTGGGAACAAGTTAACAGGAAAGTGCTTTTATCAAAACCTGAAGGTAGAGTGTGTTGGAAAAAATTAAAACTGCAAGTTTAAATTTTTAAAATTAATAAAAGGATAGTTCTGGAAAAGGTAGCAGCAATCCAATAAGTTAATACCATCAATAAATGAGAAGAGCACCTTGAGAAGTGTATCCTATTAAAAAATCAAACTGCAATAATCTAATGTGCAAAACTGGGAAAAGAAAGTAAAGAAACTTAATTGAGGTCTCTGGTACCTAGAACATGTGATCCATATTCCAACATCTATTTGATTTCACCCTTGTTGTTTAATTACTCAGCATTCTGATCAGCAAATATCAAAGATCCAGTCCCAGAGACTCAGGAAAATGATACCATTAACAAAAATGGTCACATTAATAACTGGGTCTTAGCCCTGAATGTAATCTCAGGAGCTAATTTTCAAGTATAAAGTACAAGGCTGAAATAAGTACAAGAAAAAATAAAGAAATACTGTTTTATGAAATAATAAGAAATTAATATAGAAAAATAATAAAGAATTTTTGTTGTACCCCTGCAATATCTCTATCTCACTATTTGGCAGAAATAATATAAGGATGCTGAGTCTTTATAAAAATAATTTCAAATATCAGCATATATATTAATTTAACATTAATTGAGAGTTAATACATATACCATATCATTCCATAGTTCAATCACATCAAGCAGAATTGTACCATTTGCTACCACAACCATTTCCCATTTATTTTCCTTCCTCGACTCCTTGACATCATCTCCCTTTTGCCCCCCACCACCCTTGTGCCCTCTTCAACCCAACCCATCTCCCAAAAATATTTTCTACATGTTGTCCCCATAGGTTCATCAGTCCTGAGTTTCATTTACTGAAATACAAAAACATGTAACACTACTGCAACAGAGGAACCCCAATGGCATTACACCTCCGAGATACATAGTAATATGGAAAAAATAAAACAGAATGTCCTCCACAGGTTTGCCAAAATAATACATACCTTAAAACAGCTTATAAGGACAGGGTAGCAAGCCATGTTCATCCTGTACCAAGAGCTCAACAATCTTGGCATAGCTATCTTCTGCTTCCTCAGATATCACATATTTTCCGATTAAGTCCTCGGGATAAAAGTGTGTCTGAGGTACAGTCTAGTTCAGCCTGTGGAGTTTCTGCCTCAGACCTCACAGCTGCAGCCACCTGAGCATACTGTGCACCTTGGACATCCAGGACTCAGTGTCCCTGCATTCCATGGCACCTGTCTCGGTCCCTGGGATGCACCCAGAGGTCCGGGTCCATGTGACCCTTTTAGTGCATATTCCCAAAGGTACTCTCTTCCTAAGGTCCCGAAAAGCATTTTCAGTCATTCTTTCCCCAAATGGAGGTCATTCCTCCCTCTTTTTCTACCAACACACATGCATTTGTGTTCCCTTGGACACGTTTACTCCCGTTCCCCTCTCCTGCCATGTTTTCCCATCACTATCTCTCATCCCTGTGAGAGGCCTGCCTGTCTGGGGACCCCATCCCAGATTGGCATGGCAGCCATGCTGTGGACCACATCCCCTTCCCCTCCGTCGACCGTTTGACCCCAGCTGATGTAAGACACTCTCTGGCCAAGTGACTCAAAATACTGTTGAACAAAAGTTGGCACAAGTCAGACTTGTGATGAAGCCTTCTGGCCATCTGAGCCAGCAGACTGGATGTCCTACATGCCTGAACTTGTGCCTGCTCTTCTGCTTAATCCTACTGCAGGGAACTCAAGGGGCATGTGTTCTTGAGGGATTGACAAATTTCCTCAGCATGTCTTCCAGACCCTTCCATGATGCCTTAGGTGTCTCATGGCTTCATTGCTGTTTTTTAAGGATGCATAGCATTGCAATGTGTGTATGTTGCAGAGATTTGCTTTTTATAAATCCAGTCTTTTGTTGTTGGGCGTTAAGGTTGTTTCCAGCTTTATGCTCTCACAAACTGTGTTGTGAGGAACATGGTGGAACACATGTCTGTTTCGTATTTCTTTTGACCAGTAATGGCCTGACTGGGCCATGTGATATTTTAATTGCCACCTGTTTTAGATGTCACTATAGAAATAGCCACAGTGGCTATAAGTATTTACAAGCCAGTAGATAAGAGTTCTGATCTTACTAAACCCTCTCCAGTGTCTGTTGCTTTCAAGTTGTTTGGTTTTTAATTGGGCTACAGTGATGGATATAGATACCATATCATGGTTGCTTTGTCTTGCATTTCCTGGATGGCTAATGGACAGCAATAATTCCTCCTGTGTTTATTAGTCATCTGCGTGCCATTGTTTGTTAATCATCTGTTCAGGGTCTGTGTCCACCATCACAGAGGGCTATTTTTTCCCATGTTGTAGGCTTATAAAATACTGTAGATCTTATTAATATGCACTTTGCTTTGTCAATGCTACCTTTTCCATGTCTGCGGGTGGTCCTTTTATTCTTTTCATGATGTCTTTTGATGAACACAGGGTTACATTTTTTTATAGGCCCCAATCATCTGTTTTGTCTTCCACAGAGTGTTTTCTTTTTTATCTCTAATAGTTCATGTACCCACCCACACTAGGGCTTTAGACTTGTGCCGATTTTCTATTGGATAATCCTGAATAATATCAATTTCTTTTCACACCCATTTCAATACAGGTCAATTGATGAGTAGGGCCTTAAACTAGGGTCTCCGGTCTCTCCACTTGCCTCCACTTTTATCTGTGTGTAAGACCCACCTAAGTACTTAAATGTCTTACACTTTTTAAAAAACTTTAATTGATCTGAAAAATGCAAAGACACTCCTAGTTTAGTTCACATCACTATTCGTTTTGTCTTTATCATGTGTGTATAAAGTGGTCATTGTATCCCTTATCTCTACCTGTGCCATTACTTCTATCTTATTTGCCGTTCATTGGAAAGAATTTGTTGATATTAATGACATGTTTTGTTGATTATTTTTCTAACTCAGTGCTTTAATAAAGGTATTTGTCTCTGCTTTCCTATTGTTTATTCTCCGCACCTATTAGCTTATAGGTATCATTAAAAAAGAAGTTTTGTTAAGCATTTACCTATGACTCCTCAGCAAAATATGGCTTCATAGGGTACTCATTCTTTATTTCTCCTTTTGAATCAAGTGTTACAACCTAAATTCTTTATTTGTACATTAATTCAGTTTCTCAAATATCTATAAGGTTCATAACACAAAGAATGTACGTGCTAATTTTTAAAACTCAAGCTTCTAGTACACATTACTTGACTAATGGAAAGCACTTGATCCATATTTACTGAATAGAAAAAAAGATGAGTGAATCGATGAATGAATGAAATTAGATTTTTTAAATGGACTTTTATACAAGGATGAGTAATTCTCAAATCTAAAGTAAAGAGGAAACACAAGAAACTATAAATTTTGTTTCTAATTAGATGTACAGGAGTCGTTAGGATATTGGAATCTAAATTGTCTTGTTTCAATGGTGATATCAATAAGAGTAGTTTTCACCATTTTAGAATAGTACAAGAAATTTAAACATTTTGAAGTGATATGAAAAATATTCTAGCAGTCCTTATTCATTAACATAGTCACAGCACTCTTCACTCAAATACAGGCAAGTGCCTCCTCTGTCGGCTGTTAAGAGGTCTACTTTAGCTAAGGATGTTTGGTGTTGAAGATTTAATGAGCGTGCGCTTTCCTCAAGTCCTTCTTGCAGCTTGGAGGACCAGCTTGCAGAGGAGCTTAGTGAGTAGGACAGGGCTCCTGTCCCTAACCCTGAGCTGATGAGGGAGGAGGCCATTGCTAGTCCTACCATTACAGGGAGGAACACTGCTCTCTTTTGCCTGATTGCATTTTAAGTGTGGCTGTGAAGGGCAGTTACTTTGGGGGCAGTATATATATATATATATATATATATATATATATATATATAGTTAGCTGGGAGACTAGTGATTGGGATGCACGGTGAGATGGGGAAGGAGTGGAAAGGTTTTATGTTAGGGAGTCATTGCACCAGAAAAAGCTTCCGAGGTGGGGTGAGGGCCATGGAGGGGGAAATAAGATTACTTGCGGTGTTACAATTTTATCCAGGGTTGAAGTAGCGAAAGAGCCATTTTTTTGCAAAAGCAGGCTATAGAACAGGGGGACTCAATCCCCCTGCAGGAAGTTGTCAGTTGTTTTGGCCCAATTGAATGGATGAGGCAGGGGAACAACCGCTAATGGAGACCTATGGAGGGCAGCACAAAGAAAACAAGAGGACAGTTGAACTAGATGGGTGTCGCTGAGACGAGCTCTCCCTTCCTGAAAAAGGCTTTCCCATGGACTTTTGTCCGGTAATCTCTTTCTTGAGTTCTTCTGGGCTGGCTAGATTAACTGGGCTGGCCAAGAGTGATTGGGGTTTCTGAGATCAGGCATCATCAGTCATCAGCAAACCCCAACAGTTCACCTGCCAGGAAGGACGGTCCTTCAGTTCTGCCTGACTCGGGTCTTGAAGATGCCTGGGAGAAGCCCTGAGCAGACAGTCAGATTCCCAGTGCTCCACTTGGCAGCGGTGGGGTATGACTTGGTGGAGGGTCTAGGAATAGGGCACTGGCGGGACCAGTGCCCTTCCTTGCCACACTTAAAATAAGCTTCAGGCAGAGTCGATCCCATTTAGCATGGAGGCGTTTTCTTGCCCCTCTGCTGCCGACCTCAGGGCTGTCACTAGAGTCTGAGTCTGCAGTGCCACCTTCTGATATACTCGGGACTGGCGGGCAGATTCTGCTACCTCTTTGTGGGCATTGAAGACTTTAAAATCCATTTTAACCAAATCTTGTACTAGAGTTTGAGGTCCTCCTTGGCCTTTTAAAATTTCCACCTAATGTCAGGGGCGGATTGGGAAATAAAATAGGGGCCTAGAACTGTAGCACCGGCTGGAGTTTTGGGATCTAGTTGTATACTGGGTAAGAACTTCCTGGAGATGGTTAAGGAAAAGGCCAGGGTTTCCATTCGTCATCTGAGTAACCTTCTTTAACTTGTCAAAATTTACGACTTTATTAGAGACTATTTCCATGCTCTGGACGAGGCAGCAGACAAGCATATCCAGACGTGCACTTCCTGCCCATTCCGGTTGATAATGCCTCCCAGGATCATCTGTGAGAACTGCTGTCTGTCCTACTGGAGCAGTGTTCACTACTAGATGAGCCTAATCTGCATATTGTCTGGCCACTAAATGTAATCTGTCCATTTTATCAGAGGTTAGGTTAGAGGCCAGTGTTACGTAACTATCAGGCCAAGTTAGGTTATAAGCCTGAGTTAAGCAACGGAATTCCTTAATATAGTTCATAGAATTGGCAGAGAAAGCACCCAAGCACTTTTCAATTTGTGAGAGAGATTGGAGTGCAAGGGGAACATGCATTCGAACCACACCCCTTACTCTGGGCACCTCTCGAAGAGTCATTAGGTGGGATCTGGTGTGGGCAGAAATGAAGTGGGACCTGGTGTGGGTGGAAACAGACAACAAAATAGCAGAGGAGGAGTTGGGGAGAGCGGTGCAGCTCAGAAGCACTGGCGAGGAGCTGGAAGGGGGGCGAAGCCTCTGAGAAACTGCAGCGAGGATACAGAGCGGGTGGCGTGGCTGAGTAGCTGCTTCAGGCACATCGGCATGGAAACGGTAGGAGTCGGGCAGCAAGGGCAGCGACTGAGGCATTGTTCCCGCGCATGATGGGGGCGAGTTAGGAACAGAGGCAGGGCTAGCAGGTGCCGTGTTAGGAGGTCATGGGGGGAACCTCAAAGACTCGAGGTCTTTGGTTAGAAATGAAAGTTTCACTGTGTGTATAGATGGTTTCCCCATAACCACAGCAAGGAGCATTTCGGTGGTAGAGCATTGGGCACCTACGGAAGGGCGGGACCTCAGATCTCCAAATGCTTGTATATATGCACTTCTGGCTACTTATCAGTGTGGCGGCAGAAATTGTCTAGGTCCATAAGGATGGCAAGATCGAAAGTACCCTCTGTAGGCCGCTTAGATGGGTGGTCCAGAAGGTACTGAGATCATTCATTAGTGCAAAGAAAAAGCAGACGCGTTCGGCAGAGGGTCTCAGAGAATCCCAATTTAGAAAAGTTGTGTAGGAGACAACCCGAAGGGATTTGCGGATCAGACTCGGACTCAGTATTGCCCATGACCCCCCGTGGTCTCTGAGAGTTTCTTCCCTGAGACTAAGCGTTCCCTGTGTCAGAGGAGAATTCAGACAGAACGGAGTTGGTCACCCACGGACGAGACGTCTCTCCATTTGAGGGTTGCTGAGAAGGAGAGCCGTGCCTGACAGTCAGGACTCAGATGGAAAGGCAGCGAGATAGAACAATTAGGCGAACCCTCGACCACCGAGGAGGTTTGGTTGAAGAGGAGTCGTTTGAGATGAACCAGCGCCTTCTCCCATTAGGGGTTCTCGAACACCAAGGGGTCCTCGGTGGAAAAATGGCTGCGCTTATCTAGCCTGGGGTTACATGGTTGGAGTGTTTGGTGCCCATTTAAGTCAGGTTCCTGGGGATTGGGGGTTGAAAGCGTGTCTGGGTCCTGACCGAGTGCAGAGCGGGCCCAACACAGAGCGGACGGCAAGGTTAGGGAGGGCTGCATTAGGCAGTGTCTTATCTAAGGAGGTGGGGGAGATTCAGGCCCAAAATACGCACCACAAGCCGACCTTTAACAGCGAAGACCATCCAAACGGGGATCTCTTCCAGGGATGCTTTTAGTGGCAGGTCCTCTTCACTTTCTGTTAGCAAACTCAACATCAGTAGAACAGGTAGAAGGTCTACCACTTTTGGTTGGTCTAATACTTTTTCCTTCAAGAAGAGCTTCGGTGTTGCTCATTTTGAACTCTTACAGACTTCGGATCTTTTTTTTTTTTTTTTGATAACTGAAGGCTCTCACAGTCTCTATGATAAAGGAGCCAATAGTTCACAACAGTCACATCTATAAAATGCAAAAGAATTATGTTTTGATCTGATGTGAATTCTGTACAGTGTTATTAGCGAGTCCATCAAATCAACACCTCCCATACAATGATCGTAGGTTTTCACAATAGCAGGGCAGTAGATTGTGATTATTTGTTCTGTCTTTTGGTCATATTACTTAGCGTTGGCCTTTGGTTCTGCCAAGACAAAAGTTGGCATAAGGTTTACCACTCTGTTATGTGCCCATTTCACTATATGTGTTTCAGGATCTTCCACTAGAGCAGTCACTTCTGCATAGGACCCTTTGTCTCTTTTCATCCAATCTTTGTCCTTGATTAGTGGGATGCCAGGCAAACGATTGATTCTAACAGTTCCCAAGCTAACTAATTTTTTCTTTGCTAAAGTTGTCATCAAAGGAAGAGATGTAAATCAGTTATCAAAGCATTATAAATGGTTCAATCCAACAGGAATTGATTGAGTCAATTTCAATACTACATTGAACTCCCAAATTGAGTTCAATTTTCTCTGAATATATGAAAAATCATGCATGATGCCTTTTTCATTGCAAAAAACAATTTGAACCACTACTTGCGTGGTTTGCTGAGTGCATATTGTTTTATGCTTGATCTACCTTTTAATGGAACTATCTGTTCATCCACACATAGCATTTGAGGCAGTGGTATTTCTCAAAACTTTTTTTGTAAATGGTCTAACAAAGACCAGATCCTGAACAATTTATCTGTTTTCTCATTAGCTAAGGAAATTTGTGAATTGTCATTGAAGTGAATCTTGGACCTTGTATCTTTCCATCTATCTCTGCTTATCATTTCCAATACAATAGGACAGTTGAGTTTGCTCTCCCAATATAAACGTGAACTTGAGAGCTTCACTATCAACATAGCAATCAGTGGACCCCCAAATCACTCAAGTTCCTGGCTACTCAGTGCAAGAGGTTTATTGGGATTTTGCTGGATTGCATAATGATTTGATTGATCGACAATATGAGTAATGATATCCTTTGAGAAAAAAATGTCTAAAATATTCCACAGAACACTCTTCTACCCCAGAAGAATCTATTTGCCCTAACCATTCAGGTATAGATCTAGCTGTACTGTCTCCAGAAATGTGCTGCCAAAGAGAAATTCTTTGATTTCTTGATGTAGATGGCTTTGAACTTGTAGTTATAGGAATTGATTCTTCAACTTCAACAACTGAAGTTTCTAACTCATCTTCACTAGTATTTTCATTACAAACTACAAGGTCTTCTAATTCCAAATCAGAATAATTGGGTGTATATTCACTTCCTATCATGGGAAAAATATTGTTATCAAAATAGTTTGAATACCAATGTAATTAAATTTTTACATTATAAAATCAAAAAATTTTAATATAATACACATTTTATTTTCCAGTTTCATCCATCCTAGCATCTGGTTCCTTGTCTGAGTCTGTACTGCTTCCATCGAGGTCATAAATTCACCATATTCCATAAAACAAACCACAATTCATGCAGTGGTAATTTTTGGTACAGTCGATTGAAAAGATGAAGATAACAAATTCATTACATTTTGAAATAGTGGAAATAGAGTTTTATGAAGATACACAAAGTATCAACACTAAAACTTCACTTGACTGAAAATTATCATAAAATGTTCTCAACACCAATGATCACATAACACACAGTCAGTCAAAACGTGCTCTTCTTCAAACATTTTGCTGCCATGATGCATGACTGTGGTATGCATTTGTACTAGCACAGTGTGATGATTTCATTGACATTATCATCAGTTCCCAAAGCTTCGTAATTTCGGTACCAGATACCTTTTCATTAAATGTTGCGAAAACTTTGCACTAGGCATTATAGGGTTAATTTAATGTCACCTGTAATGATCCACTTTCCAGCACATTCTTCACATCAGCAAGGTTTTTCAGTTCCCTGGCCTATGATCAAAGGTAATGTCCAGAAATAGCTTTAAAAATGGGTCAAAGGGGATATAATATAAATGATATATTTTAACTATTTACATCTGCCACAATAGATTTTGCAGTCCTTTCAGTCTGACAACAATGTTATTCACATTCCTCAATCATAAAGAGAATCACCTGTGGTTCTGGACTTATGGTTGAAACTCCCTCGTGTGAGAAGAAGCCCATGATTGCCTTAGCCAAGGGCCCAGAATTTGTGGAAGTTGGATTTTGGTTTGAATCTCTGTTCTGGTGAATGCCCAGAGAATGATGGCCTGGAACTACTATATTACCTTTTCAATGCCCTCCTTGATTCATTAGACTGTGTATTAATCTGGTAGGCCTGGTGCTGACATTGTGAGTGAATTATTGAAAAGTTTTCCCATCACCCACCCCAATTGTTCATGTAAATAGTATCCAATCATTTAAGATTTTATTCTGCAAAAGTCCACTAGTCATGTATTGCATTTCATAGGTGGTACGTATGTAAGGATGATGAAAGACTACCACCCTTATACATATTTCCCCTGCTTTAAAATGAAGCAGAATCCCCTGGCTCTTTTTTAATGAAAGCCTCTTTGTGCGCACACAGATTCCTCATTAACACAATGACTGTGTTCTGGAATTCACATCCTGCTCAATGGAATCTGTAGTTCTTTATGATCCAGACAGTCTGATGCCTTTACATCATCAATAAAACATAAATAAGCATACTTCTGCTATCCTGTCCTTTCAGTCAAAATCCATTTCATAAGGTCAATGGTAGGCCTTGTTTAACATCCTCTTCTTAATCTATCTTGAATTTCTCTCGGATTCCTGAAGAAACACACACACACACACACACACACGTGCACACACACTAATTATTAGTAAATGTTTCCTGCCCACATAAGCCCTAGTGTTTATAGACTGGGTTGCTAATAGCAAGATTAGAGTTTCAAAACCACCAGCCACTCTGGGAAAAGACAGGTTTTTCTACAACTATATAAAGTTGCCATCTCCAGAAGTCACAAGGGCAGCTCTAATTCTGACTTATAAGGTCATGATGAGACCATTGACTCCAGGGCAGTAAGTTTTGTTTTAAAAAATTTACATAATAAAAATTCAATGAGGAAAAGGAAGATGATATTTGATTGATAGATGGTAGATAAATAGAGATATAATATCTATATTCTATACATATATTTGTAAATAAGCCAGGGGATGACATATTTATGGAAAAAATCATTAAATTTTAATTTCATTTTCCAAAAGTGTTTTGAAGTTCCTCTTGTGTTCTATGCACACGCATTCACATAATCACATTCTTGATTACTGATATGCTCACAAATAACTCTACACATTTTTTATAAGCTAACCTACATAAACTATTAAGTTCCTTTACATGCTTCCTTTTTATCAGTATTAGAATGACTCATTTAAGAGCATCCAAAATTAACTGTAGGAAAAATTCTTTAACTGTAGGAAAATAATAAAATAAAACTAATACTAGTAAACTTCTTTTGTTGCCATCAAATATTTCTGATTGCATCACATTTTTCATTGCTATTTAAAAATTTTAGATAACATTTTTTTCTATTAAAATCAACATTTGGTCCAAGACTTTATTCCTGCCAGTGTTATTGCAATCTAATACTAATGTGCTTCATGTAGAGATGTATATCTAACCCCTGGAGTCAGCTCAATTAAGTCTTAGTGTGAGTTAATTCCTGTTTATTGTCATGTTCTCCCCTACTGCTATGATTGATTATGGCCTAGTTATATTTTGAATATGTAATTTGATCACTTTTAAAATTCAATAAACACTTATGAAAAAATAATTGAATGAATTTTTTTCATTTAAACAATACTTTTCATAAGCATTTAATGTCTTAAAGATAACACAAGGACCCTGAATCTAGTCAGGTTATCAATCACCTGAGTTTTCATTTGTGAAAAAATGATGCTTCTTTTTCTTCCACAAATGAGTCTTGGTTTTATAACTACGTGAACATACCTGGCAGTCATTGCATATTTTGCAATATTTTCCTTTTAAACTTTAATTGTTCTTTAAAACATAAATATTTTCTGTTCATATCACTAGGTTACAAGATTTGCTTAAAAGGACAAATTTGAGAAATAAAGTATCTTGTATTTTAAGTAATAGTACTTTCTTATACCAGTCATGATTTTTTATATTATTTTCTATTACAGTGTGGCAAAATTGTATAAGTTTGTGAATTTTCTATTAGTATTTGTCTCTTTTTTAATTGAAGAAGTAGAATATTATTGAGCCCCAAAATCTTGTTTAAAGCTATTTTCTCTTTTTTATAATGAATTTATAAAAGTAAAGCTTAAGTATCAAAACATTAAGTTAAAGTATCAAAGAAAACATCTTGTCTAGAAAGAAATATAGTGGAATTATTTCTCACTTACATAATTAAATACATATGGAAACATTACAACAAAGTAAAAAGACACATACCAATTAGGCAAATGCATAGGAATCACAGAATTGGCTCTTGTCATGAAGTTAGTCAAAGAAAATTCAGAGATAATTTTACTTAGAGCTGAGTCAATAACACTCCATTGCCTCACTTATGAATGATACACTATTCATATTGCAAACTATTTTCCAGAAGCCTGTAATGTATCTATCCTCATTTGTCATCATAAATTAGTGTCCAGCTATCATATTAGTGATGAAAAAGGATAGAATAAATTGATCAATTGCCATGATGCAATCCTGTGATTCATAATTGCAAGCTGGGTGCCGAAAGTGGAATGAAGAGAAATGGCAAAAATTAAATACCACACTTAAAACAAATGAAAATAATTTATCCTGACATTGAAAAACCATATAAAAATTTGTGGAGAAAAACTAGCAGAAAGTACCATATTAATTTCCACTAATGGCCACTATCAGCTGAATAAATCTCATAGAGACACCAGAAGACAAAACTGGTTTAGAAGTAATTTTATATGTTGAGTTTCAGCCCCAACAGGTAGATATCTTGTGACTTGTCACATCCATTTTTACAATGTTAAAAAATAATATGAAGAAAACTGAAAATCAGTGACTCCTCTTGGGCTCATTATGGAATTGAATAATGAAGGCTAATTTCCCCCTAGATTCTGGAGGGAAGCAATTCAGAGAGTCACCTCTCAAAGATATTTACTTTAAACAATGTAAAAGATAACTGTTTAACAACGGCAATGTATCAAGTGAATATCATATTTGATTAAGTGTAATGGATAATAACAGCATTATAAGACACAAGAAGAAGGAAATATTTCATGAAATAGCTAAACAATATGTAAAACAATATAGTGCTATTGGGTGATAGACATAATGCAATATATTTCTAAGAAAAACAGGAATTGAAAAAGAATTTGCAAGATAATTTTTGGGGGGTTTTGGGTTTTTTTGCAAGATAATTTTTAAAATATTTTCAGCTAAATGAAAATTGACAATATGTAGATACAAAAAATAGTGCTTAGAGGACAATTTATATCATTAAAGGTCTACGGTCGTAGACATGAAAGATAAAAAAAATCTTTTATCTTAGACAATGACAAAGCTGAGCAAGTTAAATCTAAAGTGAGAGAGAAAAACCATGACAGGAATTACAAATCAAGATCAGTTCTAACAAGAAGGCACTGAAGTAACAGGGATGCATTGGGAGTCCTGTGGCAATTGTTCATCTTGGGGACTTGGAGGCTAAGATGAGGATGGGTTGGGGTGAGCAATTGTCCAAGATCTATAATTAACCTTTGCAGCACCCCAGAGATTTGCTCAAACAATTTTCTCACAATGCTATTCCAACATGCTCCCATGGTAGGCACTGAAGATCCCCAGCATCTTATGTCTTGGTGCCTGGGTTGTCCAACCATGAACCCCCAATGCTACAGTGGGTTTGTGCCATCATCAGCCCCCATCTGTACTCCAGGGCACTCAATACTCACTCTGGCAACTCTGCTGCACCTTGGTGACCCTCTACTGCATCAGGGACTACCCCCACAGGTTCCTGTGTGATCAATCTGCACAGTGCCAATCAACATGCCCACAGCTTCCACAGCCATGCTGCTTGAGTACCTGTTCTTCTTTCCAAATAGGTAAACACGACTCTCTAGGGAGAGTGTAAATCCTTAAAGAGATAGAGAAGAAGTCCAATATTGCAACACCGCTGGATACAGGTAGCCCTCAGAATCATTCTTAATAGCATACCAGATTGATAATGTCGGGCTCTTGACTCTCAGGAAAATGGCACCAAACATGAGCAAAATGCCACACAGATAATCCCTTTCAGTATCAACCTCTCCAAGAAAGAAAGAGAAATAAAATGCATTGTGGGAGAAAAAAACTTAACTTAATATTTGCTCACAGAAGGAGCAGATGCTGAACCACCACAGAAAGAAATCTTCAGGACCCTCCTTAGAGTTCCAAATATTGAGAGTATCAATACAGAAAAAAAGGTATGAAAATAGAGAACCCAAATACCAAAGTTATATACAAGAGTTAAGGGAGGATGCAAGAGAAGAAAGGACAAGGTAAGAGTTCCCTCGACAGACTAGAAGAGGTAGAGAACTGTATCAGTGACATCAGAGAGTCAAGCAGATTTTAACAAATGGGAAAGGCAATCAAACAGGATAATCAAAGAAGTTGAATAAAATCTGAGAACAAATGAGGGATGTGATGAAGAGAAACAACATTTGAATAATCAGGATGTCAGAAAATAAAAACACATAAAGAAATCCATAGCCAAATATCAAGGGAATTCCTAGACGAAAACATCCCTAATATAATGAATGAGAATCAGATAATCATTCAGGAAGTAGAGGGAAAACCAATGAGACTGAATCCTAGGGCAAGTTCATCTAGGCATATAGTAGTCAAAATTTCCAACTTTGAGTTGAATCCTAATCTTTGATAAAGTTGATCTCAAGGGGCAAGGTGTAATAAGAGATAAGTATTGACAACACATAATGCACAAAGGATCCACAGAGCCAGTGAGAATAGTAAATATATGTGCATCAATGAGAAACCTGCAAAATTCATCAAGCAAATTATTTAAAAAAAGAAAGAAAAAAGAAATCACACTTTCAATAATCATAGCAGGTGACTTCAATGCAACACTCTCCCAGAAAGGTAGATTAATGAGAAAGAAGCTCAACAAGGATGTTACAGAAATAAACTCCACAATTAGCCTACTTAACCTGACAGACATATTTAAACATATTTAGAGCCCAAATTTAAAAAAAAAAATTGCATTTCTTTCTGTGGGAAAGGGAGGTGAGGGAAACGGAGTCACTAACACTGACTTAAGAGACCAGACTCAATGGCTCAGATATAACTTTATTACAATATTTGCAAGGTTTATATATGCTTCATTAACTAATAAAATAACTTCTTTCACAGACTTCCTTGTTTCTTAATGCATCCTTATAAGGTTACAGGTTTGTAGCATGAAAAATGATAGACCCACACTGTTGGGATATATAAATGAGGTATTAGAGCTGTATTATGTAAATGAGGTGTGGCTGACTGAGTCAATTGTCCAATTGTCTTTTAGGACTAGTTCATCCAATCATATGACAGTACCAACCATCCAATTTCATTACAGTACACTATTGTTCAATTGTATTACAGGATTGTACCATCCCATCAAATTGCAGGATCATACCTGTACACTCAGGAAGCAAAAAGCATTCTGATAGTCTGTGTTTCATAGGTTAAAGTGGAAGGTTGTCAGGTGAGCTGGCTTGGAGTCTTATTTGCCTCCAGACTGACATTTTTTCTCAGATTCGTGGAAATGCAGGATACACAGCAGCTTCAACCTGACCCAAGGCCAGACTATTTTAGGTGACTAGAATATTAATTCCAGTTATTAATTCCAGATAAGCATGGGTTCCAGCTGCCTAAGGGTATGGATACCCAGCAGCTTCAATACAACTCCAGGAGATGCAACAGAATTCTGCATTTTCTACATCTTTCTCCCAGATACACAGGTCCTGCCAGGAATCCCTCCACACCTTCAAATGCACGTGGGACATATTTTAAAATTGACCATATGCTGGGACACAAGTTGAGCCTTAGTGAATCCAACTATGGAGATCACTTTGATTTCTTACTCTGACCACTACACTGTAAAGCTGATAATCAATAAAAAGAAGACTTAAAAACTTTTTTTTGGTAAGGACAAACACTTGGCAGAAGAACAACTTTCTTCTTCAAACTGAATAGGTAGAATACCAATTCTACACAGTCCCAAATTACAGATGAAATTGGGAAGTTCTTTGAAACCAATGAGAATGAGAACAGAATGTACCCAAACCTATGGGATACAGCAAACAAAAGAAAACAAAACAAAGCAAAATACACACACACACACACACACACAAACAGTTATCAGGGGGATGCTTGGTAGATATAAATGCACATAAGAAAAATGAAGAGAGACTTTTCACTGATACATTATTACAAAACCTCCAGCAATTATAACAGAGTGAACACAATAATTGCTTTAATATAAAAGAAAAGAAATAATAAACATGGCAGAGATAAATGAATGGGAAAACAAGAGAACACTGCAAAAAACCCAATGGAGAAAAGAGCCAGTTCTTCACAAGGATTGACAGAATTAACTGACTGTTGGCAAATCTATTGAATGAAAGGAGTTAATAGACATCAGTTTCCTGAATGAGGGATGAGAAAAGGGAAATTACAATGAACCCTAATGAATATAAAATAGTCATTATACATTATTATGAAGGTCTGTACTCCAATGAATATAAGAGTTTAGAAAACATAGATAAATACTTGCAAAAACAATCCCTCCCCAGATTATCTTTTGTTTGTTTGCTTTTTTTTGGTGGGCATCACTGCCTCTGGTGGCTGTGGGCACTACCCAGTGCTGCTCCTGAGAGCAGCCACTGAATCTGAACTGTCAAGCCCACAGGCCGCAGTCCTGCACTCAACCACTTACCCAACCGGGGCTCAGTCCCCCAGATTATCTTTTATAGATGTTGTGGTAGTTACATAATCTGGTGCCAATTTGAGAAGAATGTAGGCATGAATTTATCTGACAATCAGGTTGTCCCTTTATGATTTCTTTTGGAGATACAAAAATGTTAAATAGCTCACTGGAGGCAGGGTGCAGGCTTTGTCCCTGGGAGACATTACATCTAAAAAGACACACGGAACTACACAAGTTCCCTGAGCTGGAGAAGCCACATGGAGACCTCTGCCAGTGTTGAAATGCTTACACCATCACTGGATCCACAAGACTTCCTAATTACTGGCTGTCAGCATAATTGCTTGTGTTTTGTGAGTCTGAAGAGCACTTTATAGATAGGTATTGGATATATGGGCTAATATTGGACTTATGTACTTGATCTGGACTGGACTGGCATGTTTTCTTAATATTCAATTGCTCTTTCTTACACAAATATGAGTTTCCCTGGATTTGTTTCTCTTGTCTATCCTAACACAGTTGTGAAGAATATGAACAGACTCATAACAAAAGAAAAAATAGATAAGGTTATCTAGGGCAGCTAACTAAAAACCTCCATCCATGATAGCTTTATAGGAAAATTCTACCAAGCATTCAGGGAACAGCTAACACCAAGGCTATACAAGAAATTCCACAGCATAGAAAAGGACCTTGAGGTCCCCAAATCATCATGTGAAGTTAGTATAACACTCATACAAAAAGCAAGCAAGGATCCCACAAGAATAGAGAACTACAGACTACTATCTCTAATAAGCACTGATTCAAAAATCCTCAACAAAATTTTGGGTAATAGAATATAAAAGTATACAAAATGAATACTTTATCATGACATAACAGCCCTTATTCCAATGATGCAGGGATGTTTCAACATCAAAAAGTCTATGAACATTACCAATTACATTGACAAGAAAAAGGACAAGAACTACATGATAATATCAATAGGTACATGAAAAACACCCCTTTGTAAGTAAGACACTAAAGAAGATAGGATTCAGAGGAAATTACCTCAATGTAATTCAAGCGATATATGACAAACCAATAGAGCACGTGATAGTCAATGGCAAAAAGATGAAAACACCCCATTGAAAAAAGAAACAAGGCAAAGATACTCCTTGTTACCACTTTTATTCAACATAATTTTGTAAATTCTAACTAATAGCATAAGGTAATGAAAGGACATCATATGTATACATCTGGGGAAAGAATTGAAATTCATTTGTTTCACAGATGACATGATTCTACATATTGAAAAACCTCAAAGGTTCTGCAATAAAATTGTTGATAAATATGGTAGGGTGGCAGGATACAAGATCAACAAACAGAATTCAATAGGATGGCTATAAACATCAGATAAGATCACAAAAAAGATATCAAGAGTGTATTACTCTTCTGAATAGTCAAGAATAAATTGAAGTATCTAGGCATTTACCTAACCAAGATATTTAAAGATCTGTATGAGAAAAACTACATAAAGTTAGTACCAGAAATCAAAGTGGCTTCCTTAAATGGAAGAATTTCCTATGCTCATAGATCAGAAGGCTAAATATTCTAAAGATACCAATTTTGCCCAAAACAATATATAAGTTTAACGCAATCCTGAAACAAATACAAGCATACTTTTTCAAATAAATGAAAAAAAAATGTCTAACAACTTCATATGGAAAAAGAAGCCCAGAATTAGTAAAGAATGCCAGAAGCAGATTGCCATCAGATGACTCACATTACCTGACTCTAAAACCTAGTATATAGTTACAGTTGTCAAAACAGCATAGTACTAATAAAATGATAGATACTCGGACCAAGGAAAAGGAACAGATAATTCAGAAATAAATTTAGGTGCATACAGAAAACCGATCTTCCATAAGAACCCCCAAAGTATCAAATGGGATGTATATCCCCTCTTTTACAAATGGTGCTGGAAAACTGGCTTGCTCCTTGCAGGAAAATGAAGCAAGACCCTTCCTTCACTCCATACACTAGAACAAACTCAAGTACATTACAGACCTTGAAGTAACACCCCAGACAATCATCAGTGAGATAATTAATCAAAACCTAGATCCTTTGGTGCAGGGAATGCATAGGGTATCAAATATAGGAAAGGGCCCACAGAGAAAGCTATAATAGAAAGACAAGTGGGGCATACATCAAGAGAGTTATAAGAGAGTCTACAGACTGGGAAAAGATATTTAGCAATAACATATTGGAAAAAGAACTTATTACTAAAATCTACAAAACTGTGAAAGCCCACAATAAAAAAAAAAAAAATCACGACAATGAACTGCCCTCTAAGGAAGTGGGCAGAAGAAGTGAAGGGAAGATTCGCAAGGGAGGAAATTCAAGTGACCAATAAACTTCTAAGAGTTCCCAATCATTGGACATCTAAGAAATCCAAATAAAGCAACTGTGAGATTCTACCTAACACCCACAAGGATAGCTCTCTTCAAGAAAACATAAAACACCAAAGGTTGGAGGGACTGTGGTGAGATAGTAACTCTCATCTACTGCTAGTGATCTTGTAGCTACATTCAGGCACTGTGGAATTGGTGATACCTAAAACAAATGGAAATCAAGTGACTTTATAGCCCAGCAATCCACTAATGGGCATATAACCAGAAGAAGTAAGAAACAATCAGACACCTGCACTTCAAGGTTCATTGCGGCACAGATCACAGTCACAATGAATTGGAAACTACTTAAATTTCTAAAATAGACAAATGGATTGAAAATATTTGGTATATACTTACAATGGAGTATCACACATCCCCCAAAAGCAGGAAAAAAACCATGAAACATGCTGTCTCATGGAAAGAATTGGAGGAAATTATGCTGAGTGAAGTTAGTCACGAACAAAACAACAAGTACAACATGAGTTCACTGAGGTACGTTCAAAGAGCACAATGAGTATAGAGAAAAATGAACATAAGCCTAATTTTCAGGTTAAGGGTTAGGTACTATGGCAGGGTTCAGACAAAAGCCAAGGATGCATATGACATCAAAAATAAAAGAAGAAACAAAAATTATGCAGGTACCACTGTGACTGAAAGCCATTATTTAATTCTTTCTCATGATTTTAAAGCCAATGAGGAGAGGAAAGAAAAATGCTGGCACTGGGGGAGCAGGGCAGTCATCCACTGCGGCAGTCATGTGCTTATGTTAATTTTATAATTGAAATGTAGGGGTGGAATCTGGCCTGTTAATCTGGAGAAAGCCATTGAGTAGCAGATGAGGCCTCTGTGTGGGGATGAGTGCCCTTTCACCTGAGATTCCTGGGAAATCTCCCGGTATTTCTCTCATGAAGATGAGAAGCTATCTCCCCCAGTTGTTGGGAGTTAGTTTGAGAGATGATTAACCACAGGCAACACAGAATGGCGGCGGCTGGGAGGCTGGAGTAGCCGATGGAGAGACCACATGACTTAGCCCTGATGAAGATAGACCTCTGAAGCTGGAGTGGCATGCTGTTGGTGGACCTGAACCGTGGAAGTGAGGAGCCATGGGGAGACCCCTGCCAGCGGCAGAATTCTGCACCCACTGACCTGTGACTTCCTGAGTCGGAAGCAACTTTATAAACTGATTTCGGGCATATGGACTTATGACTTTGCACTGGACTGGATTGGGATGCCTTCTTATGGTCACATTTCTTTTGTGTATAAACCCATTCCTTATACCTATATGCATGTCTCTGAAATTTGTTCCTCTAGTCTACCCAGACTAACTCATTATGGTACTTCAAGAGTGGGGTACTAGAGGAACAAATCATAAGATGGAAACTAGAAGCTTGTTTGACTTGTGTTTCGTGGTATTGTTACTTTTTTGACAAGATAGAAGTCAGATATGTCCTTTGAGTTTACTGAGTTATTTTCTGGAAACAATATGGGAAGTTAAAGTTTTGATTATATTGTTTGGATGCTGTCTTTGGTTATTTCTATATAAAATGAATACTGTTAATGTATATCTTGAGCTCATGGGTGGGGGTCACCATTTGAGTGTCTGGGAGCCGGTTCTGTTCAGGGACAATGGTTAAGAAGATCAGAGTGCCAGACTGAGAGTAGGGTTCTGTTTTGATGCCTTTTAAGACCTAATTCAATGTTTTTGTGTAAACAGTAGTTTAGATGGGGATAAAGATAAGCTTAATAAGTATTGACCTTCTGTTCTAAGAATTTGGTTTGATTTCTGATTATGCTATTTATACTTCTTTTTATGCCTGTTATTGTGAATATAAGGATGCATAGAAATGTTTATTGGAAAGTCTGAAAAGAGTTTGCAAATCCAGTTACCTCAAGCCAAGCATTGACCTATAGAGGGTTTAGTACTTAATGTCAAAGACATCTCTAAAGTGATTAGCCCTACCTTGAGCTTAAATGGGGTTAGACCACACCTGGAAAAACTTCTCTGAAGAAACTAGACCCACCCAGTCTTTGGGAGTACTCAGGATACTTGTAGTCTGAGAGGTCAGACTGATCCATAAAGAAGGACAGAGTCAATTTCCTTGGAAAATCCTGACTAGTGCTTGTCTTCAAAAGCGAAGGAATCTGGAACCATGAAGACAACTCCTCTCTGGGTCTAAATGTTAAAGGAAACTTGTGGCAGAATGAAATGACCGCCCAGATTTACTGCTTGTCAGTGAAAGCAGGAGAAATGCGGCAATAAAGAGCCGGGTTGACTTTGGCCACTGACACCTGGGGACTTGGTTCACAGGAAATAGAGGAGATGAGAGCAGGTTTACTGGTCTGAATGAAGTTCATGACCTAGCATGGGAGAGCTAGGCGTGTTGAGAATTTGTTGGGTCGTTGGTCTAAAGGAAGGCGACCAATGGCCACCGTGGTGAGGCTAAGTGGAAAAGCCCACATTGAGTTGACCAGAACCCGAACTGAGAGAGAGATGCGATTTAAGTCTATGAACTGGTGCATATCGTTGCTGACTTTATGGATGGCCTGTCCTGATTTGACTTTGCTAATGGATACACACTTCACGAGTTTCCAACTGAAATGAAGATTCTTCACGCTGAAAGATATGATTGTTTCCTTACAGTACTGGGTTGGTGTAAGTGGGCAATATAGAAATTATATACCCAAAATGGGGGAATGAAGACATGAGGTAGTTTGGCTTGCAAACTCTTATAGGTGGTAGAATATACATTCATAGGATTATAGAATCAAGGTATAGATATTTTGTAACTACAATTGTAAGGCACAGGATATCTATTGTTTTGTTCACTTATAGAATGTTATTTTCAAGCGATTGTGACACATGTTGACTTAAATGTACTTTAGTTTTATCCTGTTAGATATAAAAATTATTTTATTGTTTATTTGAGGGTTACATATGGTTACAGAGTTATGTGAAAGTATAAAATTAACAAGGGGTGGTCTGTGGCAGTCATCTGCTTATGTTAATTTTATCATTGAAATGTAGGGGTGGAGTCTGGCTTGTTAATCAGGAGAAAGCCATTGAGTAGCTGATCAGGCGTCTGTGTGGGGATGGCTTTCACCCAAGACTCCTGGGAAATCTCACGGTTTTTCCCTCGTGAAGATGAGAAGCTATCTTCCCCAGTTGTTGGGGGTTAGTTTGAGAGATGATTAACCACAGGCAACACAGAATGGCGGCGGCTGGGAGGCTGGAGTAGCTGGTGGAGAGACCACATGAATTAGCCCTGGTGAAGATAGACCTCTGAAGCTGGAGTGGCATGCTGTTGATGGACCTGAGGCCTGGAAGCAAGGAGCCATGGCAAGGAGACCCCTGCCAGCGCCAGAATTCTGCACCCACTGACCTGTGACTTCCTGAGTCGGAAGCAGACTTTATAAACTGATTTCGGGCATATTGTTTATTATTGGACTTATGACTTTGCACTGGACTGGATTGGGATGCCTTCTTAGGGTCACATTTCTTTTGTATATAAACCCGTTCCTTATACCTATATGCATGTCTCTGAAATTTGTTCCTCTAGTCTACCTGGACTAACTCATCCACCCATAGTGAGGGTATTATTTGTCTCTCCACAGGAATAATAAAGTGAGAGCAGAGCTTTTTCCAGTGCACCAATCCTTGAGGGCAATATTCCTGCATGGATCAGCTCATTAACAGAGAATTCTACAGGGGCAACCCCACTTCGAGTCATGATGTCTCCCTCTAGATGACAGTGATACAGTGGACAGCACTGAAAAGACAATGTGGGGAGTATGGCAAAGCTGACTGCCTCACACGGGTAAGGGGGCAAACAAAGGCAGGAGTACAACATATCACGAATGGGAACAAAGCCATGGCATCCCTGCAGAATCCAGAAAATAGTCTTCTGACATGTCAGTGCTTAGCATCTCATTAGCACTAGTTGGTGGAGAGTCAGCATAACTATGTATGTTCTTTTCTTCTTTTTTCCTTTTTGACGTCCAGCTATATAAGTTAGGGAGGATAAGCAATCCCAAGGAGACAGCAACAGGAACAATGCTCCCAAAGTGTTGGGGAGGGGGGCAGGGACATGGGAGAAGAGAAGTAGATGGATAGGGAGAGTGGTGAATCAATAAAATCAGGGACAGGGGACCTAAAATCAACATAAAGGAGGAGTTAGTGTTCCTGGTGGTTTATGATCTATTGTAATGTATCCTAGAGGCATTTCTGAGAGGCAAATGATGGGTGAATATGATAGTGGTGTAGGAGGAAAGAAAGAAAGCAATATAGGAAAGAAATAGGAAGTAAAAATTATATATAGGTATAAATATAGATGTGCATATGTGTGTTATATATAAGTATATAAGGATGGGCATATTTGTGTGTATATATGGGTGTGTATATACATACATACATACATACACATATACACATATACATATACATATATACACATACATACAGATGGACTTTGGGCCTCTACTTAAATCTTACTTTAGTTCAAGTACAATTTGTTCTACAATTTGTTCAAGTACAATTTGTGGAAAGGTATGATACATCTAGGACATGATTGCTAAAGACAAAATGGTTACATAAATAAATGTGAAAGAAAACTGATGGTGCAGGGCTATTAAAAGATACGGTGCCTAGGGTCTTAAAGACTTGAAGTTAAACAAGTGGCCATCTAGCAGGGAAACAACAATGCCCACCAGGAAGGACCAGCCTGTGTGATAAAAAATTATCAATGGAAATGTATCAGAATTAATAAAAAATACAGCACTCAAATTGATGTGAAAGAACATGAGGAAGGGAAAAAAAAGGAGTCATGGACAAAGTGGAGACCCCAAACCCACCTGCAAGGTTATTGAACAGTTCTTCACAGATGGGCCATAATTGAGAAATAAATTAACCAGAGTGTAATATAGCAGTAGTGAAAAACATAGTCATCCTCTAGTTCTTTAATATCTCCTCCCCTCACTATTATGGCCTTAGTTTCACTCATTAATTTTGCTAGACCTGCATATGTACACTTGTATAATCATTATCACTTGATTGAAATACAAGATAGATAAACCCCTCAGAAATGGTAATGGAAGTGATGCCCCGAGGGTGTGGGAGGAGGGAGGGGGAAGGGGCAAAAGGGGAACTGATAGCAATGATGAATGTACAATCCCACTTGAGAGGAGGAATAGCAGACTTATAATGGGATGGATGCATGGGATGGTGTGAGGTATGGAAATAATCATAATAATGATATATAATAATTAAGGGTCTATGGGGGTGGTAGAGTTGGGGAAGGAGGATATTTTATCAGGATAGCTGATATCAAAGTGTTCAAGAAGAAAGGAAATGTATTGAACATGACAGCAATTGTACAATTATGCTTTATCTATTGGGTGATGGATTGTAATATCTGATAGATCTCTGAATAAAATATTAAAAATTAGAAAACCATAATATAATTAATAATAAGAAAAGTAAACCAAAAATGAACAAAATCAAAGAATGTTTTGTTCATAGGATCAATAAAAAATTCTGTCTCGGATAATCAAGATGTTCTCTCTCACAAACACATAGAACAGAAAAAAATTATACAAACTAGGATATACCAAATATTTAAAAGATGTTGCCAACTTTTATGGCCAGAAAATTGGGAAATAATAAAGGAATAACACTGGTTCCTTGAACCATATATATCTGAAGAGGTTCTCTGATTTATAAAATGTACAAATGCAGCCAACAGAAATTTGACTAAAGAATAAAATAACTGTGGCATCATTCCAAAACATGGAATATATAAGGAAAATCCAAATAAAATAGAATACCATTATATGCATCTTATTGTATTCTACCCAGTTGATTCCAACTCATAGCAACATTATCCCAAAGGATAGAACTTTCTCAAAGGATTTTCTAGACTGTATTTCTTTATAGGGTCATAGCTCCAAGTATTTTTCTTTTGGAGTACTTGATTGGGCTCAAAGCATCAATCTTTCCATTAGCACCCTAGCTTTATATTGCGGGTGCATCACCCAAGTGTAATATGAAGAGCTGACAATTTACAACTTCTGTTCAAATCTTGGAGAAACAGAAATTTTCTTTCCTTTTGGTGAGAATACAAAATGATACATTTTCTAGGTGTGGGCTGGGCACAATGACTGACTTAAAAAACTAACATAATATGAATGGGGAGAAGAGAAACAGACACTTATTAATGACCAGAACTGTCATTGTTAAGTAAATAAGGTTAAGATTAACAGTGCTAAATCATCTTTAAGTTTTATTATTCATATTGGCACAGGGACTCAATGATAGACTCTAATGTACCAAGGACTGCAAAGACAAAACAGCTCAGAGTAAAATTTCTTTTGTTGCCAGAGTCTGTGAGTAGGATTTAATTGGAAGGCTCTTACAATACCAACAATATCTTTAATATGATACCACGAGAATGGTACTTCAGCTCTCATGTCAGCTTCTCAGACTAATTTTAAGAAAAACCCATCAAACTATTTCCAACTGAGTGGTATTTTACAAAATACCTGATTGATATTCCTCAAAGCTGTCAAGATTATCGAAAACAAGAAAAGTCTGAAAAATTGTCACAACCAAGAGAAGGCTAAGGAAACTGGCTGTAATATGGTATACCGGAAGAGAATTGTGGAATAGAAAATATGTGTGTTGGACAAATTGTGGAATATAAATACAACTATTTTTAAGCAAATAAAGAAAACATGTACATATATGTGTGTGTATGTATGTATGTGTGTATATATATATCAGAGAGAATCTGAAGTAAGCACAGATGTTAGTTAATCATAATCTATCAGTAACTATTCAGTAATTATACTAAACAAAGTATTGTTTAACTGTAAATATGGTATAGCTGCAATCAGTATCTAGGACGTTTTCTGTGCAGAGATCTCAAGTCCAGAGGAAATATTCCACCGCTGGCTCTTGCTGGTAATGATATTCTACTTTCTGATTCTCAGAAGACTCATTTTATACACAAAGGATGCAACTCCTTGGAATCCTGCTCCCAGTTACTCACAGATGAGTCTAATAAGGATCTTCCTTCATGTTCATACCAGACCCATACAGACTGTTTGTTGGCTAAAAACATGACCTTAAATAATTCACTACCCCTACTACAGGGCTTCACAATTTTTAATTCAATGGGATTAAAAGATCTAGAACAAGCATTTATTAATATAAGTTCCATATAAGTGCAACAATGAAGAATTGAGGGTCCAGGGAATTTAACTCATTATTTTTGGAAACATTATTGATTAATGGAAGAGAAATAAGAGGCGTTTAAATATATGCATTTTAAGAACAAGAAATAAAATGAAGTCAGAAGGAGACACATCAGGACTGTAAGGTGAATATATAATGATTTTCCACAAAATTCTTGCAAAAATTACCTGGTTTGATTAGAGAAATAAGTAGGTGCATTGTGGTGGTAGAGAAGGACAATCTGGCATTTCTGGGTGGTCTTCTGCTAAAGCTATGACAACTTTCTCAGAACACTCTGATAATAAGCAGATGTTATTATTCTCAGGCCCTCCTTAAAGTCAATGAGAAAAATGTCTTAAGCATTCCATAGAAACACTGCCATGATATTTGGTTGGACGGAATGGCTGCTTTTGATTCGACCAGATCACTTCCACTTCTTGATAGCCATTGTTTCGACTGTGCGTTGACTTGCAGATCATACCAACCAAATCATGTTTCATCTTCTGTTACAGTTCTTCCAATAAGTATGTCGGGATCTTGATCTGACTCATTTAGCATTTACAGGGAATGTTCTGCTCTTATCTAAGCTGATATGGCCACAACAGTTTTTCCATAAGCAGAAAGTTGATGATCATAGTCTCTTCCCAAAGATACAGTGAGTTTAATGAAAAGGGTATTTACAATGAAGACATCATTGACCTTGCAAAATTCTTTCATGTACTCTCTAGGTTCATTTCTATCACCAATGCTATATTTTCCAAGTACTATTCCATCCTTCCTCTTTGTTTTCAACTTTTGCATCCCAAAGGCCAGCAATTATCGATGGATCTTACTTGTAATTTGATAAATTTCAGACTGGCTAGGTTGGTAGAATCCTTCAAATCCTGCATCACTAACTTAAGTGACTGATGTGTGAATTTAATAACAGTTGTGTTAGCTGGATATCTTTGTATGCAGATGGATATTATAATACCCCAACAGCATTATACTATAAGACAGAGCTTGAAACATCCTTTTCGAGGATGCAGGCACAGCATTCTAGGCACAGAAGACCATATGACTGATACAGAACATTCTATACCAGTCCGTGTATGCTCACCACCCCCTAGGATATCATTCTTTATTCCTTCAGTTTCATTCTAATGACTTCAAATTTTACTAGATTCCTACTTCATAATTCCAAGTTCCAATTATCAGTAGCTGTTTTAGGCTATTTCTTGTCGTTTTCAGACATACTCTACCAGTAAAGGAAGATTCCCTATGCTTTACTCCCACAGGTTTGACTTTCTTCGTGTCATTGGGGTAGACTCCACTTTGAGATAACAATGCTTGCTCGGCCACATTTTGAGGATTTCCCGATTTGAGGGACTCATCTTCTGGCACTAGCTCAGACAAGGCTCTGATTCTTGATGAGGTGTTCAGTGTTGATAATGCTTCCATGGTATTTGTAAGATTTTCAATGGCTAATCCTTCTAAAGTGAACAGACCATTTCTTCTTTGTAGTCTGTTCTTAGTTCAGAAGATGTGTTGAAACTCATTTATTTTTAGTGAACTTGTTGGTATTTGAAATAGCAACATAGTTTTCTTAAGAACAGCAATGGACGAGCCACCACTATACAACATAATGACACACCAGTGGTGGAATCAGGGCAAGGAGAAGATCGGCTCGCACTGTCTGCCATTGCAGGCGTTATCGTCTACACCCACCTTTTCTCCCTCCCTCATCTTACATTGACTTGTCCTTTTGTATGCAGCAGATTTATTTGGGCCAGTCTCTTTATATGATTTTTGTAAAGAGTGATTGCTTTTGCCATATTTCCACCAAGAATTCATTATATTTTTTTTCTTTGCTTCAATTTTTGCAGAATTAAGTTTTTTCATATAAAGCCTAATTTCAAATTGATGTACCATCCTTATTGTCTCAAATTAGACACAATTCAGACATGTTCTAACAACGTAGTCTGATTTTTGTCTTGGTGAAAGCAAAATGCATGCATATTTTCATAATACAAATTTCATTATTTTTCCAGAGCCTACTTATTTCATATATTTTCCATGGATTTTTAAACATTCTACTGTATACTATCTTCTTTTAATGCTGAAGAATGAGTAACAGGGATTTAGAGTCAACAGATAAGATGTAAACTAGGTAACAGATGTTTTTTCAGGTATAATAGTGCCTATCTCAGATAAGTTTATGAAAGAAAATTTGTGGATTTGAAAATTTTATTTCATAAAATTCTAATTAGTAGCTAAATGAAACATCTGCTTCTCATGTATATTGTTATAGCATGAACATTAAATTACCCATTGTGTGCATATTTCCTTAAGACAAAAATTATATCTATATGTGTATCTATTTATATATTCCATATCTCAACTCAAAGAGAATTATTATGCTCTATTTTTGTATAGTTGAGATTGAAAAACTTGTGAAAACACAAGTTAAAATTAAATTTGATATCTTATGTGCTTATACTGATATTCTTTTACTTTTATCTTTCTGTGATCCTTTTGTTTCTATTTTATCTATCAGTTATTTTGTTCTGATGGAAATGAAACACCTAAATACTTTCACAAAAATTTTACTTTTTAAAGTAAAAATTTCAAAGGGTATTTTGAAAAGCATTCCTTCAATGAAGTGAAATTTCATAAACTTTATTGTACTATAGGAAACCCAAGTTTGGGCTATATTACACAATTATTTTAAAATTTTTCATTTTTAAATATTTATCAGACTTCTCCACCAAAAGTATATATGATATTTTTTATTTGTGATATTCATTAACTAGCAATTGTATACGTTCTTTTGGTACTTTATTTTTTTCTGCCTATTCCATGATCAACTCCCAAGAAAAGGTTAATTTCTTCTTCTGTTTTGTTTTCTTTTCACTTGAAGTTACCAGAATATTTGTATATATTAATTGAAATCATGCTTCCTTTATCATTCTTACATCTATTCCCTTCCCTTCCACTTCTCCTTATTTCTATCATCTATTTTATGAAAAAAATCAATTATTATTTTAATCAAGTTTTGAAATCCCTGATGTTGTAATATTTTGTCTATTTGCTTTATTCTGTATATATACAGAATTCTTGCTATTGTGAATTCCTTGCCATTATTTATAGGGTTTGATTATTATTTTTCATATTTTTGTTTTAATATTTAAAATAAAATTTATCTCCTTTGCTTCACTAGTTAGAGATTCAAAAACAGTAAATCACCAAAATCAAATCTATCATTATTTTCCTTCCTCTTCTGTTGCAATCAGGCTTATATTATGTATTATCAGATTCTATCCACTGAATGAAGGAGCTTGCAGAACGTTTCGAAGGGAGAAAATCCTGTCTTTTATAATATCACTCAAAGAGGCGACACCTTAGGGAATGTACAAAATAGAGTCTTTGTCTAAAAAAATTTTAATTGAATCTGTCATTTAACTCATTCAGACAAACATGTTTACTTTATTTGTTAACAGGCAAATGTCAAGTGACTTTTTTGATTAAATAGCTCAGTTAATTTAATATAAAACAGTAATTTTGAAAGCTTTATATTTTGCTTCTAGAGAAAATTTCCCCATTATTCACAGTAGTGATTGTTATTCTCTTGCTCCACTTATCACAGAATTTTGCTTACAGAGATTTATGTGGGCTGTGTATTTTGTAAACATATGTGTCTGTAATCCTGGCCAATTCTCTTGCTGTGAATACCACTAGAATTGAAAATGTTAGTGATCTCATCATAAATTCTTCCTACACTTAAACACTCAGTGACAGTTGCAAAAATGAAACCTCATTCATACAGAAAATATAACGAGTTTTACACTCCCACAACCAATGTATCCATTCATTTAGAACAAAAATGTGTCAACATATTCAGAATCATTGTTTTTATAAAATGTAGAAGTTCAATTTGGCTTACAGAATATCATGAAGACATTTATTTATTAGTCTCTCTGCAGTGCTGTGCCAACATCTCCATGAAAGATTACAAATGGGATGCATCGGTCTGATACAAAGTTCACTGTAAAATCAGTATTAACTTTTTCCCCCCAATTTTTGGTCCCATATATATATAGTAAGTAAAAACATTGTGCAAGCATTTACTTATTGAAATCACTGCTTATAACTTTCATAGGACAAGGAACCATCTAATTCAATAGCTTTCAACACCAAAAAAGTATCTTATTAGATGAAATAATTTACTTATTTTTTGTATACAATAAAGAAACACATAATGTTGTAAGAGACAACTCACCAAATAAGATGCATCTACTTAGGACTTTTTTTGGGGAGGCATCACTGCCCTCTGGTGGTCATGGGAGCTACCCAGCCTTGCTCCTGGAGAGCTGCTGCTGAATTTGAACCGCCAAGCCCATGGGCTGCAGTCCCACAGTCCACCACTACGCTAACGGGGCTCAGCCCTACTTAGGATTTTTAAAAATATTTCTGTAAAATTAAATTTGACAGATGGTAGGCCTTCTTAATATTATACTATTGATAGAGAATATGTATTTAGCCTATTTAAAATGACATAAGTGCAACTATACAAATTTAAAATGGAATTCCCTGCCTAATTAAATGTCATCTTTTCATTTGTTTAGTGATTCCTAAACAATGGCTTCTTGTATTCAAAACTATCAATGTTCTTTGAAAAATTCAAACTCCATGGATTTCAGAATATATATTTATTATCATGATTAGACATCTATCACCAATTATTTTGAACAAAACATAATAAAAAATTTTCAGAATTCACAAAAACATTCAGTACTGTTGAAGGATATTTAAAATGCCATTTCTTCAAGTATCATATTTTTCTAAAAGCTCTTGAGGATGAGTAGAAAAGAGAGAACAGCTATACTGGATTCACATTATTCCTTGTGAATATTCAACCAGCTTATATATAGATATTGTAATAAATATACATGGATGTAAAATACTTATAACTGTTCAAATGATTATTTATAAAAATAACACATACTTTGTAAAATACTATACAAAAATAATATCCTACCCACCCAACCCCCAGCCCAATTGTATATTTACTACCACAATCCATTTCCAAACATTAAGGCAAATTTACTATTTAAAAATGGGACAATAACATAGAGTGGACTTGAACCCTGCATCCAGTTCCTTCTCTCCCATCTATGTTATGAGTTCCCTTGGCCCTTTATTACATCTCTCTCTGTTAGCCTCTCTCCAGGAGAAAGACAGGACTTTCCACACTTGTAAAGGGTATAAAGAGCCTGGGAAAACCTCAGTACCTCCCAGCCATCTATGGTCACTATTTGTCAGAATCAACTTTATGAATTGTGACGTGGCTTAAGTTTTCCATCAAATAAATCTGAATCCTCATGTTAGTGAAGGCTTTCATATATACTTTAGACTGATGGAGGGACAAATAAAACGCTTGTGGAAGAAATACACTAAGAATTTTATTGGAAGAGAAATGATAAGACTTTGGTTGCACATATGTTGAACATATTATCAAGAGGAGCAAATTCCCAGAGAAGACTATTTTGCTTTGTCAAGTGGGCTAGTGAGGAAGAAGAATGCCTTGAGAAGGAAGGCTGACACGATGACTGCAGCAGAAGGATCCAGTATCACAACAAGTTTAAGGCAGGCACGGGCTCAGTAGTGCTTTGCTCTGTTGGATACTGCTTGAGTCAGAATTAACTTGTGGCACCCAACGCTAGTCTTTGCACCCAACACTCGTCTTTGACTTGCTCCTAAACAGAAGATGTGGATAAGGGTACAGCAAACAAAATTAGTTTTAAAAAATCATTTGTTTTCTGGTGACATCTGATGTGTCAATATATGTACTAAAGCACACTCATCAAAATTAGGAGGGGGAAAGGAAGGAAAAAAGAAGTAATGGGAGCCAGGTTCCCCCACCCCCTGCCCCCTTTCTTACTAGACCCTTAACCCACATTAGATTGGCCAATGACGTAGAAGGCGTCACTGCCACCACCTGTGTAATGGAGCGGATCATTATTTTGAGAAGACTCTGAGCCCTGCACCCCCGCGCCCTCCCCATGCTTGACTAGATGTGACACAGAAGTTTCCTGCCCACCATCACGATCCCTGTGGAACTGTCCAGAGTGCTGCGAAATTCAGGAAATAGGTTGCCAGAATTAGAGTTGGCCTATAAATCAGAACTTTATTCTAGCTAAGGATCCAGACATCAAGGCACAACATCAGCAGAGATGGCTTGCCATTGGGGCTGATGTGCGACAGGAAGTTAAGAACCATGTTTTGCATACTTTACGTATTGCGCTCTACCAACCTAACTCTGCCTCTCCACGTGTGCTTGGTATGGCCTGTGCTGAGATCCCGGCCAACCGATCGCCAGAACCCATTCTTCACTTGGTGGCCAATATCACAACCCCAATAGTGCAGAGCTCAGAAAAGAGTCAATATTGGAAGCGAATGGTCACATTTGCCAAGGCACAGGCCCACAGAAGAATAAATCCAAAGAGGTTTTGACTGCCATCATCCAGGGAATGAGAAAGGAAACACCTAGTCATGGTGTGAAGCTAAGAACTACTAACTAACACACATCTGAAGTCATATGAGTTCAACAAAGCAAATGTTGACAGAGCCTGAAAGTCACTTTATTATGCAAGTGGTCTGTGTAGCCACAGTGTCCCTATACAGGTGATGAGGTAAAGAATGTTCCCTTTTATTATCAGTATATGGAGATGCATACAGGCTCTGCCCTTTTTGTCATCATGGATCAAATCTGTTTAACAAATCAGTCAAAGCGTACATGGTAGTCAGAGGGATGTCTACTCAAGCCGTAGTTTAGCTGTGATGGATGTTTTAAAATTCACTCCACTTCAACCAGAGCTCAGGTTTGAATGAGTGACTCATGGACTGCCTCAGTCATCTCTGGGCAAATTTAACTGTGAAAATTAGCTTCGCTATTGTCTCTTCTAAGAAATGTAATCAAGTTAATTTCTGTGTAGTCTACCTTGAGAAGACGACAATTTATATTGCTGGAAAATGCTATTTGAAATGAAGAAGCTCTTGCCTTTGTAAAATTTTATCATTCAGTCCAGGACAAATGACTCTGAAGGTATTAATGAAGACAGGGCTCCACAAATTGACAGAACATCAAATGAAATGTTCCAATAATCTGAGAAGCACTAGAAACGCTCATTAGTTTATACTAAGAAATGTGGACGACAGTCATCTTGTCAATCAACTTGATAAGATCCATATTTTAACCATTAACAATATGATTGTACAAATAATTGAACAATATCATTATCACCTGCAAATAAATTTTTGCTGAAGACCATTTAACAATGCTTGCAGAAGTACATCGATAAGGAGCTGCTGGAAATTGAGGTCGGATTTAAAAGCGGACATGGAACAAAGCATATCATTGCTGGCATCAGATGGCTCTTGGTTGAAAGCAGATAAAATCAGAAAAATGTTTAATTGTGTTTTATTGATGCAGCATTTGTGCAGAGCTTAGCACATTATAGCTAGCTTTGAGAAGAACTCGAACTCCATTGTGCTCATGTGGAACCTTTACACAAATCAAGAAGCATTCATTCAAAAAGCACAAGGGGCTATCCATCTCATTGCCGTTGAGTCAATAACGCCTCCCTGTGGGTCTGTGACTCTCACCATATACATGCAGGAATAGAGAGCCCAGGCTGTCCCCTGTGGACCTGCTGGTGGTCTTGAACTGCCTTTTAGAGGGATCCCATCCTGTGCCCAACCATGACAGAAGAAGCCCGGTCCTACCTCGATGCTAAGAAAGAACATTAAGATGCAATGCAGTTGAGTTCCACGTCAATTTCTCCCATAAAGAATAACTGAAAACTGATTAATCCATTCTCCATCATGAAGATTTTACCCTAACCTTGCTTTTCCACACAAACCATTGCACAGCAATTTCAAAGTACATACGTTCAGAGCTAAATAATATAATTTGAATTAGAAGCAAAACATCAAACACGTTTTTTGACAGCTACAATATGGCCCATACCTTTAGATGGGAGATGATATGGATCTGTGGTCAGGGCTGTCTGAAGGAGGTATGGAGAGAGAGTCATTGTTTGGAAGGGGAATCCCTTTCCATGAAATCTACTGGTAGCTGCTTTTGAGAAGTTTTCTACCTTCTTTGCCTTTTTTTGACTAGGACCTGGCTATCTTTCTCTAAAAAGCGAAGCAAACAAAATAAAAACCCTGTTTAATGCGGTCAGCTGTTGGCATTTCCTTAACTGTTTCTTAAAAGGGTCTACTAAGTTATCAACAATATCCATAACTTGATAACCACTTCTTTATTACGATGATCCTTTTCAAGCACGTTATCTCAGGACCCATGTTTGTTTGTTTTTTTAAAAATCTAAAATCAGTACAAAAGCCACAAACCTAACAAAATTATGGCCACACATTTGGAACACATCAGCAAATGATGTAAATAACGCGTACCAACAAAGCCAATTAGCACAGAGTGCCGGAAACGTCAACTGCTTTTGTTTATGAAAATCACATGCGTTGGGTTGGTTCAGGCTCTGATGAAAACATTTTCTTGACATTTCGCGTTGAAATTTGCTTATGTGGAGACCCATGCCGTTGATTACTGGGCTTGTCATGGACAGCTCCGGGTCTAGTCAGTGAGTTACGAAGACCCAAGAGCTGCTGCTTGACGTCAGTGATGGGATAGGGTGGAACTATTCCTGTGGATTCACTCGACATTAGTCTTTCCTACAGGAGAGCAGAGGCCCGTCTGTCTCCTGTACAGCAGCTGGTGGTATCTAACGACAGACCTTGTAGTTAACAGTCCAGCGTGTAACCACTACAGCACCAGCCCCCCACAGTTTGCTAATACTAATTTATTGGAGACTTTCCATGAAAGGAAGATAGTGATTTGCCCTCACAAGTCACTTGATTCACTTATGCTCAGTAGTTTTGTCAAATACCAATGGCCTTGTGAATGTCTTACTCATATGAGGGTATATTTAACTATTTACACAATAATTCTGTATGTAAAAAACAATGCCTTAACACAAGTGGATCTCAACCTGTGAGTCATGATATCAAGACATCTTTCCAATGACTTTTAGGAACCTTGACACCACCATCTGCCCATAGATGAGTATCTGGCCTGAACACTGTTAGCATGTGACATCATGCTTCAAGACAAAATTGCATTGTCATTAGAAAGAAATACTTCACAATATCTAATACATACTGCTCATGTGGTAATCACTATGCTTTGTTATGTTCAATTTGTAACAATGAAATTACATCCTGTATATCATGTACTTACATAAGAATTCATAACAGTAGCAAAAATGTATTTATGAAGTTGAAATGAAAATAATTTTATGATTAGGGATCATCACAACCTGAGGAACTGTATTAAAGGTTTGCGGGATTAAGAAGGTTGAGAACCACTGCCTTCATGTGAGGATCTTTAATTCTTACCATCTTATTAGGGGTGCCTGGTATAGAATGGGCTCAGCTGAGTTTGCCTTGAACATGTAGACTTGGCCAGGCTTGTTTTACATGTCTCTCTTTGCCCTTCAATAAGAATTTAGAGTAATTATATGGTATATCAAGCATTATAAGATTATAAATTTTGAAATTTGCATATGTGACAAATGTAAACTTATTGTACAGTAAAAATCAGTGAGACGATGAATGCTCACAGAATTTACTGTTCCATTTATGTGTACCCATAGTATATAGCAGCTGGAAATTTAGGATAAAAAATGAGTATATGCAATCATCACTAATGATGTTAAATCATTAAGAGAGAGCTACACACCATTCATAATAAAGTAATCAAGCAAATCCACTAACCCTTCTGCTATAAACAAAACACGAGCAACACTCATGTGAATTTTGTTCTGATGTAATGCAATGTTAAAAGCACAGCATTATTGATGAAGTAAAATTTTGCCAAAAATTTGAAAGCTGAGTTTAATACACTTCTTCATCTAGCTACAGCTTCATCTAGCTGTAAACACCAGTTTACAGGAAAGACCAATAAGATGATACCATGAGAAGGTAAAATGTCAAATTCAAAATTATCAAATTTCATTAAGAGAGGAAAGATAATAGTTGACATCAAGTTAATTCATGTATAGTTTGCCATACATCTAGTTATTGAAAACTTAAACCAGTTTTACTTTCATAATCAACTCCAGTGTGACAGTACAATTTGATCATGTATGGTTTTAAATAGCGAATATTTTAGAAATTTGGGTTTCCAAATTTTTCTGCAAAAGTGCTTCTATGGTGTCTTCAGTTTCTAACTTCCTTTTTATGTGTTAGCTGAGCATGTCAACCACTTTCATCCTTCAAGTTCTCCAAAAGCAACCATAGGATTCTAACTTGATTTGATTCCTATTCACAATGAAGGTATAATATTTAAGAAGAAAACCTGAGGGGCTGAGCCCCGGTGGCGTAGTGGTTGTGTGCGGGACTGCAGCCCACTGGGACTGAGGTTCAATTCCAGCAGTGGGGCTGGGCCTCCTACTCCCACCACCGGAGAGCAGTGATGCCCCAAAAATCAAAAAAAAAAAAAAAAAAGAAGAAGAAGAAGAAGAAAACCTGAGACGAATGAAATTCTCACATGTAGTGTTTACCAGACTTAGTGATTATAGGTACTTCTATAAGTTTGAGCCAGATATCAAGTGAAATACATACAATATTTCATTTCAAATTTCTAATATCTCAAATTTCATGTATTTTGAAATGTGCTAATTTCCTGGATTGGTTTTCATGTTTCAATAATAAATAGAAGAATAAATAAAGTGGAAGAAAATAAACGATAAAAGTTATTCAAAATGATAATGATTATTGATTTAGGGAAGTATGTACTTTTGTTTTTTTTATATTACTCTGCCTTTTTTGGATATTAGAACAATTCTAAATAAAATCCCACAAAATAAGCAATATTTCTGCAGCTTAAAAGTCACACTAGACCCAAATTAAAACATACAGTCTTTTATTATAGTATTTCTTTCTTTTCCTTTTAACTTCTCCATTCTTTGTAATATAGTCCATAATATAATATAAAGTATAAATATTCTATCTGTACTTTAGGCACCCAATTTATGTACCAACCACCAAAGCTAGTGATGATATTGAAGAATTCTGCAACACTTTCAGCCTGAGACTGATCAAGTATGCAATCAATATGCATTTATAATTATTGGTGATTGGAATGGAAAAGTTAGAAATAATGAGAAAAGGACAATACTTGGAAAATAAAGTCTTGATGAGAGCTATGAAGCTGAAGATCATGTGACAGAATTTTGCAAGACCAACGACTTGTTCACAGCAAATACTTTTTTTTTTGTACAATACAAAGGTGACCGTACAGATGGAACACATGGAAGAGGTTTTCTGCTCCTGTAACTGATGATGATCATCTCTGAAACGCCCAGGGGCACTTCTACCCATGTGCTAGAGGGCTGCAGCAGAGCAGCACCGACTTGATTAGAGTCAGCTTTGTTACTTCCTGGGAGGAGACTATGGGAAGAAGAGTTCATTACCAGCTGCTAAGACAAGGCCAGGGAGTGACTGTGGATCAAACCACCGATTGCACAGCCAGAAGGAAAAAAAAAAAAAAGACCAATTACTTAGCTTGAAGTGGAAGAAAGTTAAAAAAAGTCCACAAGACACAAAATATAACCTGGACTAGAGCCATGCTAATGTCAAGAATAGCTCTACACCATTGTGATAGGTAGGCTGGTTGTGCCAACATGGCCAATGAACACATGCAAGGTCAATTGAAGGGCGGAGATAGAAATGGCTGGGTGAGCACTGCCCTGGCTCTCTTGCTCTTGCATCTTCGGACCAGCCAGATTCCTTGTTTGTCCTGTGCCTCGATCTCCAAGCGACGCTACCTGGGGAATACTTAATTGGTGAACTTTGTTGCTGTGAGTTGAGGTTCCTTCAAGCCCTGCTTTGACAGGCTCCTGGAATATACATCTATTGAGCTGGGGATTGTCAGGCTCTGTCACATGGCTGACAGTTGGTGACCTGCTTTGTTGTTTGCTGCTTGTAGTCTCATAGCTTGAATTGCTCTAGAGATGACTACGTGGTGGCCCTCAAGGCTTGAAGGGCTGCCAGAGTAGTAGCTGCATCATGGAAGTGAGTTGTACCAAGCCATTGCACTGCTTTATAGATTAGTTAACTATTTTTTATGTTAGATATCTAGCTATACAAATATATAGGGAGAATTATTGGTGTCCTGGTTTTGTTTCTCTACAGAACCCTTCCTAACACACAGATTGACCACTGGTGGTAGATAACTTGACCTTAATGACATCAAGAACATAATGATATATGAAGAACACAAACGGTTGTTAAAAAGATAGAAAAGGTAGAAAAAATCAAAGCCGATGTCAGAATTGACTCTAAAATAGGATAGTAGCTAAGGTAAATGGATGATGTGCAAGGCAATGAGTTATTTATTGTGGTTCTCTTAGCCAAAGTCTCTAATTCACACCAAACAACATTTCCCTGCATGGCTCTTATAAGATGGCTGGAGAACATAATGATAGGGGGCACCTGTGAGTAACTGGGAACAGGCTTCCATGGACCTGTACCCTGTCTTATATAAGATGAGCCATCTGAGAAGCAGGAAGAGGGATCTCTTTCCTAGGAAGGGCTGAGGGTGAATTGTGCCCTCTGGATCTTAATTCCCTGCTCGACGAATCTCCTGAATCCTGGGGGGCACCTGTGAGTAACTGGGAACAGGCTTCCATGGACCTGTACCCTGTCTTATATAAGATGAGCCATCTGAGAAGCAGGAAGAGGGATCTCTTTCCTAGGAAGGGCTGAGGGTGAATTGTGCCCTCTGGATCTTAATTCCCTGCTCGACGAATCTCCTGAATCCTGATGACAGCTATTCCATAAGAGGAACAACAGCAGAACAGGAGCCAGAGCAGTGATTCTTGACCCTCAGATCAGGATGACCCCTTTGGGGTTCAAGTGACCTTAACACAGGGGTTACCTTATTCATAAAAGTAACAAAATTATAATTATGAAATAGACACAAAAATATTCTATGGTGGCGGGGCTTGGAGGAGTGGTCACCACACCATGAGGAAATGCATTAAAGGGCTACAATATTTAGATGCTTGAGAACCACTGAGCCAAAGCATGAACAGAAGGATGAAGTCCCCGATTCATGGAGTAAGTTCAGATGGCTCCTTTGGTGTAGTAGACACACTTGGGAGAGAAGTGCCTCTGGACCTTTAATTGGGGGAGCTGGGATTGGAGACCCACAAAAGTGGAGCAGAATGCCTTTCAGCTGAACCATATTAGATGCATCTGGGCACTTATCGCAGAGTTCTGTGTCTGCTGAACCACTTAGCTTGAGCTGAAGGCTTCTGGGTTGAGACTTATAGCAGAGTATTACACCCTTTGGGGCATTTATTAGCAGAAACAAATTCATAATATGTATTATTAAACAATCTCCCTGAGCATTTGTCACTTTCATTAGAATTTATTAATTTCCTTAATAAGCTATGTAATCATTAATCGTGCCTGTAAGTTCCTCTGTAAACATTGCAATGGATATGAGAAGAAAATAGAGGTAAAATAGTATACACTAATTGAAAATCAAAGACCTGAATAGAAGATTTCAAAGAGTAACTCATGAAGTATTACAAAGAAATGTACAAAGATCTAGAATTATAAGACCCAAAGGAAAGACCATGTTTAACATATCTTAAACTGAATGAACTCAAGAAAAATTCAAATCTTCAGTTGTAATAGTGAAAGATTCTGTGAGAAAAATATTGAATGGTGTAGGATATATCAAAATAAGATGGAAATATTACACAGGATCACTGTATCAAAAGCAATTGGTTGATCGTCTACCATTTTAGAAGGTAGGATAAAAGCAAGAACCAATGGTACTGAAGGAAGAGATCCAAGCTATATTGAAAGCAACAGCAAAAGACAAGTCTCCAAGAATTGATGAAATGTCAATTGAAATGTTTCAACAAGGTGACAAAACATTATAAGCATGTCTATGGCAGATATTCGGAAGACAGTTACTTAAAAAACTGACTGAAAAAGATCTATATTTTTACCCATTCCAAAAAAAAAGATGGCTCAATAAGATAGTCAAATTATAGAACAATATTAATATTACATGCAAGTAAAATTTTGCTGAAGATAATTGAACAATGGTTGCAGCAGAACATTAAGGAGAAATTGCAAGAGGTCCAGCTGGATTCAGAAGAAGACAAGGAAAAAGGGATACCATTGCTGATGTCAATGGAACTTGAATGAAAGAATACTAAAGAGATGTCTACTCGTGTTTTATTGGTTTTGAACAAGTATTAGATTGTGTGGACCATAACGCTGTATGCCTTTCAGAAGATGGAAATTCCAGAATACTTTACTGTGCTCACGTAAACCTGTATGTGCATCAAATGGAAGTTATTTGAATAGAAATTAGGAAAGGTGTGCTTCAGGGCTGTGTCCTCTTATCAAATAATCTGAGAAGTTGAACCATATGAGGAAGTACAGGATACCAGGATTGGAGACATATTTATTAACATATGCAGATGACAGGACCTTGCTGGCTGAACTTGACCACTTTCCCTGGTGGCACAGCAGTTACACTTTGACCTGCTGACTGCATGTTGAGCAGTTTGACACCACAAGTTACTCCTCAGGAGAAAGATCAGCTTTCAACTTCTGCTAGTCTATTTAAAGGCTATTCTCAGAAACTCACAGAGACAGTTTTACCCTATTCTACAGATTGTCCCTATGAGTCTGCATGACATGCTTTGGGGTTATTTTTGAAGCATTTTCTGAAGAAGTTCAAGGATTGCCCCCTTCATTTTCATGGAGTATGGATTAAATCTAATGTAAATGAGACCCAAATCCTCACTCAACCAAAAAGTAACTTCATGATAAATGGTGAAGTTGTCAAGGATTTTATCTTGCTTGGATCCACAATCAAAGTTAATGGAATCAGCAATCAGGATATCAAATGATGTCCTGTATTGGGCAAATCTACTGCACAATATCTCTTTAAAGAAGTGTTGAAAAGATAGCCTGTTACTTTAAGGACTAAAGCCCCTGATCCAAGTACTGATATTTTCAAATGCCTCATGTGCATGTGAATGACCTTCCTCATTCATGTCCTACCTTTCACATGCATATAAGGTGATTGAAATTAGATGGCCTTGGACAGGTGCATGTGAAAGTTGGCCATTGAATAAAGAAGAAAGAAGAATCGATGCCTTTGGGTTATACTGACAAAAATAGTGTAAATATCATTGTGTCTCAAAACTACAAACACAATTGTTTTGGAAGAAGAATGGTCAGAATGCTTCTGAAAGCAGGATGATGAAGAGACCTCAACACATGCTCTTTGAACATGCTGTCAGGAGAGACAAGTCCCCGGAACAGGTGATCATGCGAGGCAGTAGAGAGGGTCAGTGACAAAGACGGAGACCCAGATGGCATGATTGACACAGTGACTGCAGCAATAGGCTCAAAAATAAGAACAATGTTTAGGATGTTCAGGACGAGTCAGTGTTTTTTCTGTTGTATATTGACTAAATGGCACATAAAAGAACATTCATTAATATCTTTAAATTTTATATTAATTTTGAATAAAAATGATTTATTAAAGCATCTACTAATGATTTTAAATGCCATCCTTAGTGTTTGTGACATAAGCTATCTGTGATATTTATACACAGTTTTCCAGGTAATTTCAGTTTATTTTCACATGTGAAACAATAAATTTTCAACCTCTTGAGCTTTTGAAAAACAATAGTCTCAATGTTCTGCTTATGAGTATTATACTAAACATGTTTAATAATTCAATGAGAACTATTGCTTGCTTAAAATGAAGATAAGTTTTCCATTCAATAACATTTGATACTTTTTCATTTGATTAAAATTTATTGCTTATTTTGGATCTGTTTTTAAAGGTTTATTATAAAAGGCACATACTGCAAAGGACAGTTATTCTTAACCATCTTATTTTTTCACTTGTTTTATAGATGGTGTTTTACTATGAATTACATAGATTTGAAAACTAAATATTAGGAAAAACAGTAAATGAGATTACATTGTATTAAAAATTTTCCAATCTAGATATGAAATTGCTTATACTATTAAGTTACAGAAGAAAGAAGTTTAAGACATTTCAACATAAAGGGCATATAAACTTTGATAGATTTTCTTCAATCATGTATCCATTGAATTATGGCATTTTTGGTATAGAGACTCTATGACTCTCCATTATTAACTCAGGAATTTTTTTTCATGTTTGACTAAAATATTGCTGGTAAATGTTTTTTTTTTTTTTGGTTTTATTTTTGGCATCACTGCCCTCAGGTGGTGGGAGTAGGAGGCCCAGCCTTTGCTCAGTGGAGCTGGAATCAAACCTCCATCCCAGTGGGACGCAGTCCCGCGCACAACCACTACGCCACCGGGGCTCAGACTGGTAAATGTTTTTCATGGTCTTTATATAAAAATAAAATATTAAAATTCAACCTGATAAATTATATCGCTATATTTATACTATTTTCATTCCCAATATACTGGTAAAATGCAATTAGCACATTATTCAAGAGTTTATGATGTGCAAATATAAGAGGCTTATTTTGTTTACAGGAATATTTATAATTGCTTCATTTTATTACAGAATTTTTTGAGTTCCATTTACTTTTGGAAGCTTTTGTCTAAGGAAACTTAATAGTGGCAGAAATTTCAGCATCACTTAGATTGATCTAATCTCTTAATTTATATAAATGTGCTCTTTGGAAGACTGAAAGCAGAGTCTGTGTTAATTTGATGAGTGTTGCTAATTTGGTGAAAAAGTTTCTAATCATTAGAACCAGTTATACAAAGGCTTAGGAAATGGACATCTGATGCATTAATTTAATTTATCTTAATGATACTAATTGCCACATAAGCAATTTTGTTAGAGGGATCAGTATCTGTCTTATAAAGACGTGTTAAAATGGAATTGGCATTCCACATTGTAACATGGAATTTATTCAATTAACCCCCAATTATTGAGCATTTATTATGTACAAGGGCTAATTTAGAATATTAGGGAAGAGACTATTCCTACAAGGAGCATGTTTGGAAATAATTAATGGTCAAAGCAATTATTATAAGCAATAAATGCTGTAAGGCTACAGAGTAAAAATAAATTGTTTTCTAACATGAAATTTATAACAGTGGAAGTTTATTCGATGAAGAGAACACGACGAATGGTACACAATTATCACATACAGTGAAGATCTCACATGGGATTAAAATGATTGATTTTACACTGCATTAATATCTTAGAGCTTATCTGTGTGTGTGTTTTGTAACCCAAAATTTCGTGCTCATGATAGCATTTGTTCATTTGATGGCACAATGTAAGCTTATTATGGAGAGAAGAGAAATATCTTGTCATTGTTAGGTGCCGATCAGTATGTTGCTACACATCCTGACTGTATGCCCACCAAAAAGAGACATGGCACAGTCCTGGACCATCCCAAGACATCGATAAACCTCCATCAAAAAGGAAACAGATATTAAAAACTGAAATAACTTTAACATGGATGAAAAATGAAATCAAATGATAATTTTGCTAACATTTTCCCCCTAACTTCAACTGATATCATTTACTTTAGAACTCTCCCCATACGTTAGTGAGGCTATTAACATCCTGGGACTAGGTTTATATGCCTAAGCACATTGTTGTACCCACTGTGTCACTCCACCTCATCAATGGCTTCTTTCTTTTTTCCTGCCCCTCCACTTTACCAAGCATGTGTACTTCTCCGGGCACTGGTCTCTCCTGGCATGTGCAAAGTATGTAAGATGAAAGTAGAACCACCTTTGCCTCTAACGATCACTCTGGCTGTGCTTCTTCAAAAAAAAATTATCTGTCTTATTTTTTTTGGTTGTTTTGCTTTTTGTGTGTGTATGTGTGTGGCATCACTGCCCTGGTGGTAGTAGGAAGCCCAACCTTGCTCCTGGAGAGATGCTGCTGGATTTGAACCATCAACCTTGTGTACTGCAGTTCCACACACAACAACTACGCTACCAGGGCTCAGCTTTCATCTGTCTTTTTAGGTGTCCATAGTACTTTCAATACTCACATTCTTCTCCAACACTACAATACAAATGCATGCATTCTTCTTAGATTTTCTTTATTCAATGTTCAACTTTCACATGCAGTTGAGGCAATTAAAAAATACCAGAAATCTCTAGACATAAGTTACTCCCTCCAAATGTGATCCCATAATTGTTTGTAGTAAATGAAATTTCTACTTTAAGATAAACAACAGCGTTTTATTGGCATAGAGTTCACATATAATCCAATTTAATTGTTCAAGCATATTACGAAGAGGTGTGCCATCATCACCATGATCAATTTCAGAACACTTTCTTCTTATACTCATTGTTAGCTCCCCATTCCCTCCATCCTCCTTTGCCATGCCCCTTGGCGATGATTAATCTAGCTATTATCTATATAGATTTACCAGTCCTGGACTTCATATAAAGGAAATCATATGAAACACAAACAGGAAGAAAATAATAAGAAGAAAGAAATAACAAGAAACAAGGACTGGACAAGACATCGATAAACCTCAATCAAAAAGGAAACAGATATTAAAAACTGAAATAACTTTAACATGGATGAAAAATGAAATCAAATGATAATTTTGCTAACATTTTCCCCCTAACTTCAACTGACATCATTTACTTTAGAACTCTCCCCATACGTTAGTGAGACTATTAACACCCTGGGACTAGGTTGTGAGAAGATGCACCAGAGGCTTAACCCATATCTAACCACATCTTTGCAGCTCCCATTCAATGATTGCATGAGACTGCGCAAATAGAAAGGGAGTGGCATAGGGGTTGCATGTTGGGCTGTGAGCTGCAAGGTCATCTGTTTGAAAACATCGGTTCTAGGAGGAAAGGGGAAGTGTCCTACATCCATACTAAGTCATTCTCAGGAAATCTCAGGGGGCAGTTCTACTCTGTCCTGTTGGACTGCTATGAATTGTCATAGAACTAATGACAGTGAGGTGTTTCATTTCTTTGTTTGTTTTAACACTCAGGGGATCGCTCAGTTGTGGCTACCATTCCTGTAAGATACTAAGACAGTCCTACACCATATGTAAGGGAAGATATATCAAGGGTGCAGTATAACACTGATGAAAATCACATTCATCCATTAGTTCTTTAATACTTCTTCCCCCTTACTATTATAGTCCCAGTTCTACCTCATTAGTCTTGTTAGACCTGTGAATATTCATATGCATTGTTAAGATCACTTGATGAATGAAATTCAAGATAGATAAACAGGTGAGAAATCATAATGGGAGCAATGATTGTCCTGGGAGAATTAGAAAAGAGGAAGGAGGGGACATTGATAGCAAAGGCGACGTATAACCCCATTTGAGGGGAACACATAACAGAATTGCCAGGGAAAGGATACAGTGGACAGTATAAGACATGTCAATAATAATAATAATAACAATAACTATTTATATGTATAAGGGTTCCTGGGGGGTAAGGTCGGGGAGCGAGAGGAAAAAGGGAGTTGATATCAAAGAATTGAAAAGAGCAGGATGAAGTGTTTTCAAAATGATGGTGGTAGTGATTGCATAATTATACTCTATCAAATTGAAATATGGATTGCTATGATTTCTGTAAGAACTTCCCATAAAATAATTTTACAAATAGCAGTGGCACAGCTTTTGGCATCATAGCAACTTGCAAGTTATAGAAGACACACAGCATACAGTGTGTAGGTATATGAAAGCATGCCTACAAAAGAGTACACATGTTCATGAATTAATGATTGAATCGTGAATACTAGTGAGCTTGGTAGAGCATTAAAAACACTTTCCACTAGTACTGTGAATTGACAGATAGCAAGAAAAGCTCATGGTTCGCATTCACAATCCATAATTTAATGCAGCATTTTTCACATTATTAATGTTTGGTAAATATCCTATAACTACAAGGTACACATGGACATTGATGTCTACAAAGAATCCTGGATGCAGACACTACTTCATTCTAGAAGGAGCATTGAGATGTGATGCATTTGAATTCCAAATGATGCATTTGAATTCCAAATCATTTTTTCCCTTAAAAAACTAACTGAAAACGAATGAATCCCTTTTCAACCACCAGGTTTTTACTTGTTATGCAAAGCATTACACTGAAATTTTAAAGCACATTTTTTGGGCGGGTTGGGACATCACTACACTCTGGTGGTCGAGGGAGCTACCCAGCCTTGCTGCTGCTGAATTTGAACCACTAAGCCAGTGGGCTGCAGTCCAACACTCAACCACTATGCCACCAGGTCTCAGCCTTTAAAGTACTTTTAAAGTAATTTAAAGTAAATACATTTAGAGCCAAATAATTTAATTTATATAAGAAACACAACATTAAAAATAGTTATTAACAAATACAGTATGACCCTTACCTTGAGATGGATGAAGATCTGGATCTGTGGGCATGGATGTGGAGAGGAAGTACAGAGAGAGAGGGTAATTGTTTGCAAGGGGAATCCCCTCCCATAAAACCAACTGGTAGCTGCTTTTCACGGAGTTCTTTTTCCCCTCTTTGTCTTATTTTTCACTAAGACCTGATCAGGTTTAAAAAAAAAATCTGTCTAATGTGGTCTGTTGTCTGAATTTCCTGACTGATTTTAAAAGGTTAACTAAATTGTCATCAGCAATATCAAATACGTGGTTAATCAGTTCTTTTTATGTTGATTCTTTCCAAAACACTTTTTTAGAACCCATGTTTTTTAATCTAAAATCTGTACAAAACCCCACAAAAACTAAGAAAATTGTAGCAAAATGATTGGAACACAGGCGCAAAAGGTTTAAACAATACTAAGGATGCAACTAACGCGGTGTGACCAAAACACTTGTTTTTGTTTGTAAAAATCATGTGTCTTGGGTCGGATTCTGATCTTTTGTTCAAGCGCTGAGGCAAAATGTTCTCGGCATTTTGCATTTACATCTGATTATGTGGAGTATAGATGTGGTCGAGTACCGAGATCCCACTGTGTAAGATCTTTCTTATAAGAGGTCCAGATTTCAATCAGCGCTAGTAATTATCTCATGTAATAAATATGTTTTAATACAATAAAAGACTAGAGTGTTTGTGAAAATCACCATGGGGTTCATTTGCTTTAGAAGTAAAGCTTACTCTTTCCCTAGGTGCCCTTGTGTTAGTTTTGACTCAAGGTAACAAGACACTCACTGAGCCTATGCTATAGCCACAATCGTTGCTGTATGTGAGTTCACTATTTCAGTCAACGGGTCCATCCATGTCACTGAGGACCTCCCTCCATTACACTGATCTTCTCTTTTACCTTTTCTGAAACTGACCCCTCTCTTGACTAGGGCTCAAGGACAGAAGATGAAGTCTTAATCCTTTCCTTCCGAGGACATTCTGGCTGGACTTATTCCTAAACATATTTTTCACTGTTCTATTATACATGGAGCATTTCCTACCAACCCATATTTCAAAGGCATCAATTCCTTATCGGTCTTTCTTATCCATTTTCTAGATTTCCTGCACAAATGGGGAATTGATCATTTTGTGTCTTGAGTCAGGCACAACTCATTCCTCAAAGTGATATCTTTGATTTTTAACATTTTATCTTTTTCAGCAGATTTAGCCAATGCAATATGTCATTTTAGTAAAGGTAATACCTCCTTAAATACTATTCCTTTAAGAATCCAAAGCTATTGTAGCTGCTGCTCTTTATGTCACTTTACACATGCAATTATGCGTTTAGGTTCTTTGTTTAAAGGTCCTGAGTTCTTATGTCTGACACCATAATTCAATGTATTTGAACAATCATATTGTAGCATGATATTGTATGCCGAGAACAAAGCATATTAGAAATAACAGGCAGATATTCATTATTCAGTTGAATACATCCTACCAGGCTTTTTATAATATTACAAAGTGATCCAATAACTTTGATTATTTTTCCTTCAATTCACCTTTATTTCTCCCGTTTTCATTACTTTTTGTGTACATAACTGTGTTACTATAAAATGCATATGTGGTGACAAGAACTTTCATAAGAGGAGCTTAAAAAGTTCCTGGGAGAAAAAAATCCATCACCTTTTCAAAACACTCTTCCATGAACTTTTTGAAACTATATGTATACCTAGTTTGTTAGCAGTTACAGCCTGAAGTTATGAGAGGAACAGTTAGAGATCTTCTATCCATCTATGGTAGGAGTATAATTCCTTTTCAATGTTTGTATGTAGTGATTTTAAAAGTCCTCCATGCAACGGGGGAGATAAGATGGCTGACAGCACGAAGCTCCTTTCATGAAGGAACACTGAAGATGGCATTTTTGGCATCCTGGGGAAAATTCCATGATTAAAAAGAAACATCATGGCTTTCCCCAGGCAAAATTGAAAACATATTCTGGAATAAAATTAACAGAATAAATTGCACCCTTTCACAATGTACCTTTAGAACTGCAGAAATCTCATTTTGTTCCCAATTCATCTGTGATTTAATTTATCAAGCTTAACATATAGTTGAAAACTACTTAGAATAGAAAAATTGGTAATGCAGATCTAATCATTGCATTGTATTTATAAGCTTGTCCGTTCCAGAACTTATCCCACACACTATGCATATGTGTATATGCATCGGGGAATGGGAGTGGTAGCAAAGTATTGCATATGTCTTTCTAGATATTTATCATCTATCTATCACATAATTTATGATAATTAATATATTCATATTTAATTTATTGACTGAGAGTATCAGGGGATCTATTAACATCTTCATTTCAGCTTAAAAAAGCAAAATGCAAATGTGCCTGAGTAATTGATGGCTCATATTATCTTATGTGTTGGAATTAAAGGCAGAAGTTGGTGCTTTTATTTAGCTAAACATGCAAAACATTAATAAAGCTGAATATTTGTTACATCAACCAAGAACCCAGGGAAACACATAATGGTAGCGAACTGTCTATTGGTCAAAACATAATAGCCTTGCCAAGGAAGGGAAGTAGTGGCCATTGTGTAGCACAGTCACCTTGCTGCTCTTTTGCTGATCCCTCTTTGGTATAAATCAGCAATTAGATCTATGATATTCTCCCCTGAGCCATGTTCTTGGATTTCAGGGCTTAGAACCCAAATCTATGAGGAAGGGCTGTAACTTTTACAGACGTTCACAAGGACTCATGAGTTTCTAGTCTGCTCGTGACCTTCTGACTGGTTGACCATAAGCTACATGTTCCTACATCAAAAGTGGAGACAGCCCTATGGCAATTGTTTAGGGTGTCTCCACAATTATATGATACAAATTTCTAAAATAGATGCTATTTAATGTTAACAGTTCTTTGGTAGTGGCTATTTTTTTTGTTGTTTTAATGTGGTATGCTTGTCAAAACTTACAAAACTGTTTAAAAACAAGATAAGTAAACAAACAAAATCAGAAAACAAATGAACAAATGCAATAAGTACTGTTCTTTAAAGTTTCTGAACTAGTAAATCTTTGTAGGATCATGTGGGAGTATTCTCTGGGAAAGAGGCTTAGAAAGTGCAGGATGCTGCTGTGTCTCCTGGAGTGGTCTAGAAGCCGCTAAGTATCCATCCCTCAGATAGCTAGAACCCGTGCTTGAAACAAGACCCGAGGTCAGCTCATCTGACAGTTTTGCAATTTAAACCTCTGCAATTCAGCCTATCAGAATGCTTCTTACTTCCCCATAGTAGCAGCTAAGATCCTGTAATGATGGGACAGTAAAATCCTGTAATGTGATTGGATGGATGGCTCAGCCAGCTATACCTCCTTTACATAACTCAGCTGGTAACATCTCATTTACATAACCTACAATGTGGGCCAATCATTTTTCATGCTGCAAACCCATGACCGTATAAAAAATATTTAGAAACCAGGAAGTATGAACTGATTGGTCAATGAAACCTGTATAAACCTTGTGAAAGCTGTATTCAAATTAGATCTTCATCTTTGAGCTTGGTCTCTAGAAACCTGTGTGCAGGATTGAAAATGGCTCCATCTCCCTCACTTCCCTTTGTGCCAGACCTGTTCCCACAGAAGCAGGCGCCCATCTTTCACCCATAGAGTGGCAGTGGGGTTTGACCCACTGACCTTGGCACGTGCAACTCAATACTTTTATTATTGTTACCCCAAAACCTCTCTGCTATTGAGTCAATTCTGACTCAAGGATACATAGGCCAGCACAGATTAGCCTTGTAGGAATGTCTGAGACTGAAATTCTTTATAGGAGTAAAACCTCATCTCTCCTACCCCATGGTTTGGAACTGCTAATCTTGTGCTAGCAGCCCAGTGTCCCTGTCTTTCTCCTGCCAAGAGGTTGCTGGTTTGGACTGCAATTAGCACACAATGTGTAATCACTAAGCCACCAGCCCTTTTACTTTGAAGCATCTCGTTGTATGAGATTATCAATATTTTCTTCTTCTCTTTAGGAAGGTGTTCAATGTGTGTTGTTTGTTTTTGATGATGAAATTTGGGTTGTGAATTTTTTTAAGAACAACTCTGATTCAAACACAAATATGTCCTTGCCACCAATGACATAACATTTTACATAATAAGAACATGAAACCAGCACAAACTATAGATTGGTTAAAATAGTGTCCACCAATTTTTTCCATTGCAAAAGCATTATTTTACCTTTCCATATGCAAATATTTAAAAGTGTTTTATTTTCAAAGAGTGTGTTTTCCTCATGGTTGAACATAATGTTTTGTAAGTGTTTCAGGGTAATGGGTTCATCAAAATTTAGATGAAAGGAAGAATAATTGAAAATCTAGCTATAATACATTTTTTCAAAGTCATCTTCTATGTGATTTGTATTAAGACAGAGAGAGAATTCAAGTAAGGAAGGTGGATAAAGGAGAGTGAAATGAAAGAAAAGAGAAATGGAAGACTACTGGAAGGAATGGAAGCTAGTAAGATTCTAAAAATAAATTAGATAAAAATATCCATCACAAGTCACCCTAAGAGTTGAAATTTACTTTATGGCAGAGAGCAGCCATGACAGAATGTCATGGCAAACAATTTATTATTCAATCAGTCAACTGGACCATCTGTTTTCTTTTGTAAAAATGTACTTATAGGATAATCTTGAGCAGACCTATGAATAGCCAGAATACAAAGATGATTTGATAAGATATGATATGTCCATTCAAGATGGTGTGCACAAATAAACCATCTCTAAGCATTCTTAAAGACACCTGGGACACTATCATTAACAAATCACTCTGACTTCTCCTCAGCACAACTCGAGAAGAGGAGACAACTCTCAATTAGTAGCCGACTCAGTAGACTTCTCAGAAATGTTTCCATGTAGAATAGTGGTTCCTGACGATTTACTGACAACACTCGAGATGCTTTATCCAGCATTGTCCATCGATGGACAATGTTGATGGGTGGATGTGAAGGATGCTATTTAACCAATGAAACAAAAGACAATGAAGGGTAAATGTTCAAAAGGGTGATTATTGTTGACTAGTGACTCTCCTTCTGGTCACTACCTCTGCATCCTCTGCCCTCTGACTTTTCAGACAAAGATCATAACTCAGACTCCCTTCCCTCCATGAAAGCTCATGTCAATAAAACAAAAGCCTGATCCCCTTGATTCAAATGACAGCTTCTTAGCTGAAATCTCTCTTGTTCATTGCTTCTTTCTCAGGTCCATTTGGCTTTCCTTATTTCCCTGTCGGCTATAATCACTTACACACAAACTGCCATTTTCATTTCTTGAGAGACCTGACAGGAGACCTATGACTTTTTTTTGTCATATTAGGAAGTAGAGACACTATGGATCAGAATGAACTTGTTGGCAGAAGGTTAATAGTTAGACACCAGAGAGTGGTAAGGTACCTGGGAGGTGCAGTGGGTTACAAATTGGGCTGCTAGCTATACAATCAATAGTTTGAACATAGCAGTCGCTCTATGGGAGAAAGATCAGGTTTTCTGGTTCTTGTAAAGATTTATAGTCTTAGAAACCCACTGGGGCCTTTGATTCTGCCTTACCAGGATAAGGCAGAGAGTTAACCAATGATGAGTGAAGGGTTGCCTGAGAGTGCTAAGGCTTTTTAAACTCTTATGTAACATCTTCATAGATATCCTGCCATTAAGTCCACATTTCAGCTACATTGTCTTCATGCAGCACCCATAATTCTATCTTCTTATCTATTGTAACATATTTTGTTGTATAAACTAGCAAAAGAAAGTCTCATTGTTTTTTCAGTAGAAACAAAAAGAGGCCAATGATGGTTAAAGGGCACAAAATATAAAAAAGTTTTTAGACGTTAACATGTTTTCATCACTATATCTATTTTGTACTTTTTTTTAAAAAAAGAAATGTTTGCCTTTGTTGACAGCTTCAGGACATGGGACCATAAGATATTCTTCACTATAAAAAATGAAAACTTCAAACCAAACCCAATGCTGTCGAGTTAATTTGGACACACACACAGCAAATCGTCACAAACTTATCCTCCTATTTCCTTTCTGGAGTGACTGGTTGGTTTGAACCCATCACGTTGTGGTTAGCTCCATCAGCTGGTTTACATTGCTGTCACACTCTTTTCTGATCTATTTTGAACATATCACAATTCTAGCTTAGAAGTGCCTACGAATTTTCCAAGTGTGAGAATCCTTACAGAAGCAGACCTTCATTCCTTTGTCCTTCCAAGTGGCTGGTGGTTAGAATGATCAATCTCTTGGTGAACAGCCTATCATCGAATTGCTATGCCATCAGGGCTCCCTGTTGTCATCAGGAGGAGAGCAGGTCGCAAAAGGATAAAAAAGCACACACACATACAAAAACAATAAAAAAAGGAAAACAACGTGCTTTAAAGTTATTTAAAATTTTGCAACTATTCCAGACTTGCTATATGTAGATTTCATAGTAAGTTCATTTTAGGAATTCTCCTGGATAGATAAAGAAACCATCTTCTTAATCCACTTTTAATTTATGCACATGGCCATCAAAAGTTAAATGACCAATTGAGAACACCTTTTCTACAGTTGTCTTACAGATCTCCTCAATCCTATGTTCTATTTGCAGTGTTTTTTTGGCTGCAGACTTTTCATTAGTGGACATCAAGTAACTTTCTAACTCATGGTAGCATGATCCCAGATATTCAAAAGTAGACAGGTGCTCCACAGGGAATTCAGTTGCTGAATTCAGTTGCTTCTCAGAAGCAGCTCACCAGGTATTTCTTCTGAGGCACTTCTGAGTGGACTCGAACCTTTCGCTCAGCAACCAAGTACTTGGCTGTTTCTCCCAACCGGGGACACCTCCAGTCTTTTACCATCATTTTGTATGTAAATGACCTGTGTGTGAGTGTGTGTGTGTGTGTGTGTATGCATAATACTTATTTTTCCTACATTTTCATCCTTATGCCCTCTCTGGTTATTTTGACATTAAAGAAAGACAGGCTGTTCAGGGGACTCAGTGAAGTTTCATAATGCAGACTCCAGCAAAACAGACACTGAGATTAGGAGAGGTAGGGCACACATACACACGGCATCTCTTGAGACCAATAAATTATGACCATAACTGCAGCCAGTATCATTTAAGTTCTCTTTAGTTTCTGATGATAGAGCACTAGCTTATCACCATGCTGACAATCGCAAACCCCGGTGGCCCCAGCTTCTGTCTTTTCTATTTGTTACCTAGTCAGCCACATGGAATTTAATAGCACAGTACACAATCTGTCGAAGGAGAGCTCAAGAAATATATGAAACAAAGCTAGTAAATGCTTATGCCTTGTCTAGTGAAGAAATTATTTCTTCTACCTAAGTACTACCTGTTCACAGCAAGAGGAAAAACAGATATAAGATTACTCTATTGTCTGTGAATATCTGTTTGATTGTCTGTTGCTATTGAGAATAATGAAGCAATTTTTGTGATTGGAAATTGAAAAGTACAGACTCCATATTTTGTTCATTTTTTTAAGAATGATTATATATTTTTTAAGAATAAAGATTTTTTTCAGAAATATTTGCAGTTACAAAAGATGGTTTTAAATAAAATATTTCACATATTCTAACAATAAAAGAAAAATCAGATGGGAATGGATTAAACAAAAGTTTCTGTAGACAATTTAAGCCTAACTTTTTCAAGGCTTAAGATCATTATCTAGTGCTCCTAATGATAATAAATCATATCAGCGGTGAACTTTTTTATCGTTTGAATCAGGTAAATATTAATTTTAATCTTCAAACACCTGCTTCCATTTATAAAATATGGATAACAAACAAAGGGGTAATTTATCTTTTAGTTAAAAAATTATGGAAACATATGGTTCCAAGCCATGAGTAGTCACCATGAATGCATATGACATGTCATATAAAAATCTTAGTTGTTATTGACAATTTTGTGGAAACATTTGATTATTACACTAGTTTTACACTCCTCCACATTATCTAAGATATTAGATAATTCATATCATGAAAAGTTTACTTAAAAATGAATTTTTTTTCTGTCATTCTATTCTGTCTGACTCATCTTTTTTCCTGGAAAAGTATTTCAGAATTGCACAAATAATACAAGCTTTATACATTAATTAGTTAACTACTCCATGTCCTCTACACAGTCATTCTTGTAAAGACAGTGCACTATTCTTTTACAGTAAAAAGTATGGAATAAAACGATAGAAGAGCATTATTGAAATGCCTCATAGGAGAAGGGAAAGTCTGGTACGTAAGTATAGAAAGCAAGCTGTGCTATTTTTGTGTAAAAGTACACAAACTGCATCATTCAGACTTTACCTCTCACTAATTTTTTGTCAATATTCTTTTTTTTTAATTTATGAAGGCAATCCAGCAAAGATACCTGAGAAAAGTGAAATTTGTAGATCCTAATGTGTGTGCTTTGACTTAGATTTTAATAAATTCATTAATTTTAAAAGTCTTTTTAAAGTGATGGAATATGAGACTTCATATATAAAAATATATGAAATATAAAAAACTTCATATTTTAGTAAATGTTTTTGGTGTTTGAAAGCATAATTAGAGAAATGGAGAAAAGAACCTCTATTAAATCAAATGATATTATGTTCATCCGAACAGGTTTATTTAATACTTTTTTCTGTTTATGCAACCATCAGTTTGCCCTTAAGATATTTGATTATTTCCCTCCATTTTCCTAGATCTTTTAATAATGAAATTTCTGAGTTTAGAATGTTTTATTTTTCTTTCCAACTTTAGTGTATTTGCCACTGAAGCGAGCACATGTTTTATCTTACTTTGTACAAAATAATTCCCATGAATTACCAAATAGGCCATTTATAAATTTGATTTTAACAGAGGATTTATGTAGGTAAAAATCTCTTTTAAATTTCCAAATACACATACGAATATATTTTGAGAGCTTCTTCATTAAAGTGAAGAAGGACTGAGTAAAGTGTTCTAAACTAGAAAGAATAGCCTAAGGTGTTTTCCAGGCATAGATACTCAATACATCTGGTGGAAATTTTGAATGAATTTCCTCCTTCCCCAAGAGTCCACGTGTGCAAAAGCAAATACACTCAAAATAATTTCCACCTAATCTGGTGAAGTCACTGAGTTTGTGGACACATTCATGAACTCATTTTAATTAAGACCCAGTAAAGCTTAATTAAATAATTTCAAAAATATTTTCCAGTACATACATGCATGGTATAGGCATATTTCAAATAAAATATATTTACTTATGACTGCTCATCTAGCAGATGGATGCAGATAAATTCTTGTATTTTCCTTTTTAGTATTTTATTGGCACATAATCCACATCATACAATTCAATATTTTAATCATATCAAGATATGTTGTAAATCATTATCAAAAATAATTCTTAAGCTCAGTACACATTTAATTTTAGCTTCTCTTTTCTTTGGAAAAGCAATCTAATTACACAATGTAGATAGTACTATATTAACTCCATAATTCTCATAAGATAATGTCTAGTATTCCATAAAGACCATATTGGAGTATAGGTTTTTTTAATTATAAGTTTTCATTTATGAAACTTCTCCTGACACTAAAGGTCATCTCTTAGTGTTGTTAAAAATGTATGTACTGTAACAAATAATTTTTAGGTATGCTAAAAATTTCCTTTAAAAATAACTGGTCAGTTCATGTAATTTTTACAAGGTGACTATAAGGTCTTATTTCATTATTCGTGACCTTGCATGTAAACATTCTTTTAGAAAACAATTAAAATTGATAAATGTATCCTGATTACAGAACTAATGAACATATTCCAATTTCATAATTATCAATATATCCTGCATGTAGAAATCATGAATATATACCATATTTAAAAGTTCAAGGGTCTTATAACTAAGACTTACTTATCTTGTAATTTTTTATAATGTTTTAAGAAATTTACATAAAGGTCAACTGATCAGGAATTTTGTTCAAACTTGCTGATAAATTTGTATATTAAGTACCTCTAGAATCCTGACTAATCAAAGCACTCGTTTACATAGCACAAAATGTGTTGCTCAATGACAAATTGACTATTAAATCTGTACAACATTCTATATACATTATTCTGGGTTATTTTTTTGAAAATGGAAACATGAGATTCTGCTTACCATATCAAAAATAAGCATATAATGCAAACTGACAAAAGAGATAAAGTGATATTAGAGTTAAAAGTCACATTTTTAAATAACTGCTCTGTGGTCAAGAATTATAAAATGAAAAATATTGCAGAGATAATGAATAATTCAAAGAATAGTGTGGTAACTCTATCATCCAGTGTCGGTTTGAGAGGATTACAAGTAAAGGAATGGAATCTGACCTGCCAATCAAATGATAACCAAGGAGGTCTCTCTGTAGGCATTGCCTTCTCCTGAGACTTCTGGGAACTCCTGTATTTCCTCCTGGGAGTGGGGAGACACTTCTCTCTCTCTCTCTCTGCTCAATCCTAGGAGATGCTCTACCAACAAGACACATGGTGCCACACCATGGAAGCTAGAGAAGAAGCCACATGGTCCTACCCTAATACAGCCAGATCTCTGGAGCCAGAGATGCTTACAAGACCACTGGATCCACAAGGCTTCTAGCTCACTGGCTTGTGATCCTCCTGCACTGAGTATCTTAGCATGTATTTCCTGAGTCTGAAAAGGACTTTAGAGATTGGTATAGGACATATGGACTAATATTGGATTTATGGACTTAATTACTGGACTGGGATTTTTTTTCAATATTCAATTCCCCTTTCTTATGCACATATGAAAGTGTGTTTGAATTTGTTTCTCTAGTCTCCCCCAACCAACACAGATAGTAAAATACAGTAACTATGTAATTAAATACATAGATTCTAACTTAGATAAAAGAGAATGGGTAAAACAAATATTAAAAAAGAAATATTTAGACAAATATGTAATAATTGCTTAAAATTGGAAGTATCGAAGATGTCCTGGACATGGATAAAAGAATAAGTGTATCTAGGAAGTGTAGAACAATTCAGTGATACAGATAAATAGGCGAGCAAGTTATGAAAAGATAAGAGGAAACATTGAATACATGTTCTTTGTGGAAATAATCCACCACCTGTCAGTTCTACACTCATAAATTCCAATTCACTGATATTCTGGACTAGGCGAAATTGTGCTTTTAGTATTGTTAGGTGCCATTGAGAGAGTTTTAACACATAGCAACCCCATGCACATGCAACAAGAAATGAAACCTGTGGCATCTTCACAATTGTTATGCCACTATGTGAATCATCTCATACTCTTTTCTCCTGACCCTCAACTTTACCAAGTTGGCATCTCTCTTCGTGGGTTGCCTTATCTTGATAGCACAAATAAAGGAAGTCTCACCTATCTTTCTTCTTTGAAGTATTGTGGGTCTACTTTTCTAAGCAGATTTGTTTCTTGTCCTGACATGCCATGATATATTCAAAATTCTTCATTTAAATCTTAAATCAAAGGTATCAATCAGGCATGCTTTAGACCTCGAAATGATATCTTACCTCTAAGTATGAAAGAATTTTGCAGATGAATTGCCCAGTGTGAAACCTCAAATGAGTTTGTGAGTGCTGTTTCCAATCAAAATTTTGGATCCAAGAAAAATGGAATATTGGACAATTTCTATGTTTATTCTATCAATAATGATGTTGTATTTTGGTCTGGTTGTGAGGATTTTTGTTTACTTTACATTGAAGGATAATCCTTACTGAAATTGGCAGTCTTTGATCATCACCAGTAAGGGAATCAAGTCCTGTTTATTTTTTACAAGCAAAATTGTCTCATCTGCATATGGAAGTTTATTAATGATGCTTCCTCCAATCCTGAATCTGTTTTTTCCTCAGACTGCAGTTTCTCAAATTATTTGCTCAACAGATGATTAAATATATATGATGAGTGGAGGTAAATTCGATGTTAAACTTTATTTTAAACAATTTGGATTTCCTTGCTCTGTTTCAATGGCTGTCTCTTTGTATGTGTGTCTGTTTTTGTAAAAACAAAAATCATGTGGGGGTGCTGTCTCACAGTCACTATGTGCATTGGGAGAAGGAAGGGATTACTATCATGAGCATCAGACGACTCCACCCTCCATCCTTTCTATCTCACTTTAAAATCAGCCAACCAACCATTGTTCACATAGCATTATAAATCTGTGACTGAGTTCAACAGTTCGTCGCAATGTCCACCCAAACATCATTGACCATGCTCACGATTATGAGGCTTATTTAGGTGAGTTACACTCAGCTTTTCAGTGTGGATAGTTGTGCACACTCACAGGTCTCCCTGTGACCCTCAGCCTCTTAGGCTGGCTACTGCCCCGCCCTGGCAACGTGCCAAACCCCAATGTGCGAATGCCCAAAGGACGTGCAACTCTGCTACTAACTTGAGTTCAAAAGCACTTTGTTCCAGCAAACCAGGCCCCCCCGGCCCCCGTTAAATACCCAGAGGCAACTCACTCCCCAAGGCAGGATCCCACGCTAAAACACTTCGTTTGCTCTGTGAACTGAGAAGTCTCCCTGTGCCTCACAAGCTGGATCTACAATTTTTGCCTCTCTGCCTTTCCTTTCATGTAAAGACTGTCTCCTGGAAAAGGAGGTTCAATATGTAGGAATAGTCAGGCTCTTCCCTTTTGCTGGTAGTAAGACACCCACATCCTACTTCTGTACTGGCTTACTTTGTGTATAGGATGGCATCACTATGAACTGTTAACAGTGAATTACAGCTGGATCATATAATACAATCAACATTGCCGTTTCTCATGTGCACAGTTGCATGTATTAGATCTCTGAATATTCCAGTGTTATCTAAAGATTGTTGGAATGTGCTTACATTCCTGTACATAGTCAATGAAAGACAAAGGAATATCATTCTAGTATTCTCTACCAGAATTCATGATGCCATAGAGATGAGTCAGACTGATAAGTGTGAATTTGTCAGTTCAAAACCAACAGCTGCTCCCAGGGAAAAACAATGAGCTTTATTACTGCTGCAGAGAGAGAGAGAGAGAGAGAGAGAGAGAGAGAGAGAGAGAGAGAGAGAGAGAGAGAGTCTCTGAAACCCACAGGACAGTTTTATGCTCCCTGGATGGTTGCCATGAATCAGAATCAACTTGATGTCAGTGAATTTGATTTGGAATATCCTCTGCTTTCATTCATGCTCAACCTCATGTAAGCAATGCTATCCCCTCATTCCATGTCCTTTTTTAAAACCCAGCTAGAATTGAGGCGCTCCCAATTAGTACACAGCAAATACTGCTTTTGAATGCTGACCTTCAATAATTGCCCTTGCATATATTGCTGTTTGAAAATATCCACATTTAACTGGTAAGAACAAAACTATGGATTTTTACCAGTCACTTTTCCAGGAAACGGTGTTCTGAATTTCTTAGCATAAAATAATAAGTGTTTTCAATGCTATATTGGTTTGTTGAAACATGCTAATTAGTATTCTGCCAATTCACGGAAGCTTGTTTTTTGCCAGTGCCTTGAGTGCTGCTGAACTCCCCCTTCTGTGCCCTGGGTTCTTCAATGTTCGCTACATGGAGATGGAATATCAGTCAGTTTTCAATGGTACTGTGACTCAATGTAATACTTCCATGTTCTTGGCATGCTTCCTGTCCTATTTCATATGTGCCCATGTAATCTTTCAATATCGGAGCATAGAGATTGATATTTTCCTTCAGTTCTTTAGTTTTTGTTTTAGCTCTTTCAGCCTGAAAAATGTGTTTTTCCCTTTTGGTTTTCTAACATTTGCACATTTCATTACAAGGTTCTTATTTGTATTCTTGAGCATCCCTGTGAACTTATTTTCAACTTTTTCATTTCATCACTATTCTGCTTGTTTTGGTTACTCTCTATTCATGGACAAAGTACAGAGCCTTTTTTTCACATCCATTTAACACACCTCTCACACCTCTCAACTAATCTGGCCATCCGCCATTATTGTTCAATATATCAAATCTGATCTTGAGATGCCCTCTAAATACTGGAAGAATACACAGTGTTGTACTTTGGCACCCATGTCGTTGTTCTTGTTTTCTTCAACTTCAACTTAAACTTGGATGTGAGCAATTGATGGCTTGTTCCATAGTAGGCCCCTGGCTTTCTTTTAGCTTAAGCTATTGTATATCTCTACCATCTCTTTCCACAGATGTAATGAATAAAATTTATGATTATTTTTTATGATGAGTTCCACATGTATAGTTTCCATTTATGCTGTTGACGAAGAGTTTTTTCTATGAAGAATTTGTTGTTCTTGCAAAATTCTATCATGTGGTCTCCAGTGTCATTTTTATAACCAACATCATATTTTTTAGCTATTGATGTTTCTTTATTTTCAACTTTTGTATTATAATCACAGCAATTTTCAATGTACCAAATTTGCATATTTGATAATTTTTCAACTGCGTATATTGATGAATTTTTCAATCTCATTGCCATTGACTTTCTTAGTTGGTATGCAAATTCAAATATTAATGTATTGACTGATCTTCATGTAGATATATGTGCATTACCTTATCACAGCATTGTAGAACAAAATTCAAGCATAGTAAATCATATAGTTGTCCAACTGAAAATTATCTATTCCAGTCCATTTCAGCTTACTAATGCCTCTGATTTTGATCTTTAGATGTTTCATTTAATTTTTGACTTCAATTTTACCAGATTAAGATTTTGTGCTTCTACATTCTGATTATTAGACATTTTCAGTTGTTTCTTTTGCTTTTCAGTAATGTCATGTGAACAAGTAAAGTTACTGAAAGTTTTGCTCCATCTAAGTCACAGATTTTCACTCTACTTTCAGAAAGGGGTCTTCCATCCCATAAAACTTCCAATTCAAGCCCTTTCTCAGTGAGTCCATTCAAACTCATAGTGTTTCCCAGGTTGTGCATCCCTATAGGAACAGATGATCAACACTTTCTTCCTCAGAGTGACCGATGGTATGAAGAACTGAAGCTGAAATAGGTAACAAGAAATTAACCAACACTGATACCAAGACTCAATGTTGTCTTTTGTATTGTCTTTTCCTTCGGTCAGCTACTACTTATGATTTTATAAAAGAATGAAATATTGCTGAGCCCTGGTGGTGTAGTGGTTGAGTGTGGGACTGGCTTGGCCCACTGGCTTGGCAGTTCAAATCCAGTAACAGCTCTCTAGGAGCAAGAATGGACCTCCCACTCCCACCAGAGGGCAGTGGTGCTCTCCCCCCAAAAAAAACAAAAACAAAAACAAAAAATCTAAAAAGAACCAAAAACAAAAAAGAAAAAACAACCCAAGGAATGAAATACTGCCATGCCCTCTACTATGCGCACAATTGTTGCTATATTTCAGCCCATTGTTGTAGCCATTATGTCAATTCCTCTTGTCAAGTATCTTCCTCTTTTTCACTGCCCTACCACTTTATCAAGCATGCTGTCTTTGTCTAGGGACTGGTTTCCTGATAAAATACCCACTGTATGTGAGATAAAATCATATCCTCCTCTTTTCTAAGGCACATTCTGGATGTGCTTCCTCTAAAACAGACTTTGGTTTTTGACAGTCCATGGTGTCTTCAGTATTCTTCTTCATCATGATAATTCAAATATTCATCATTCTCAGAACTTCCTTAGCCAGTGCCCAACTAGAGTATATTGCATGTCTGTCAATTTGTCACACTGTGGTGGCTTATGTTCTTGTGATGTTGAAAGCTATGATCCTACTATTTGAAGGACATGGCTACCTAAATGAAACTGTTTTCATCAAAACTTCCAGGTTAAAACTAGACTACAAACAAAGGATCAGCTTAACAGTTTGAAGGAGGTAATCCATGCAAATCATTTTTTATTTGATTTTATTTTTCTATTTAATTGGAACGCATCTTTCTCACATTTTTTTAAAGTTGCTTTTTTGTGCTCACAAGGCAGAGTTTGAGCATGATGATAGATAATAATGGTCCTCAGAATCTTATGCATAGCCTGGAGACATAGTCAGATACTGAAGGTCTAATGAATGGAAGCAGGACATTTTCAGAGGTAGTACTGAATAGTGGGATCCCTCTGGCTCTAAGGCACTGGAAGTATGACTAAAGAGAAGCTGCTTTCACAAAGTTGAGCTGACCATGGTCTGGTGACCTATAAGGAATAGAGCCTGTAAGAGGAGAACATTCAGATTCTTCACTTGCTGATATGGTCCAACTCAAGAAGAGAAGAAACAGTCACAAAAATCTACTAATAATTTAGTCTTGGAATGTATCATGTATGAGTCTAGGAAACTCAGAAGTGATCAAAAATGAAAGGATGCATAAAGATTGATATCCTATGTATTTGTGAGATGAAATGTCCTGGTTTTTGCCATTTTGAGCTTGAAAATAACACAGAAAACAATGGCTCCACATTCATTGTCAAAACTGACATTTCAGGATTGATCTTGATTTACAATACTGTCTGTGATACAATTATGTCTACCTGTTTCAAGGAAATTCAATCAATACAACTATTATTTAAATTTATGCACTCGCCACAAAAGCTAGTGATGAAAAAATTAAAGAATTTGCCAATTTCTTTGCAATGATATTGACCAAGTATGAAATAAAAAATAGATTGGTAATTATTGGTGACTAGAATGTAAACTTTGGAAACAGAGTAAGAAAAAATACTTGGAAGATATGGAATTTGTTAAAGAAGGAAGGTTCGACACCTCATGACAGAATTTAGTGAAACCAATGAATTGTTCAAAACAAATACCCTTTTCCAACATAATAAATGGTGATTATACAAATAAATTTATCCAGATGGGATACACAGAAATAAAATTGACTACATATGAAGTAAGAAGCAATGGAGAAATTCAATACCGACAGCTAAAATCAGATCAGGGTTTGACTTAAAACAAACCATGAATTGCTCATGTGTAAGTTCTGATTGAACTTGAATAAAATTAAACAAATCTATGAGAGCCAAAATTAAACCTTGAGTATACACTACCTGCATTTCAAGACTGTCTCAAGAGCAGATTTGCTCCATTGAACTGTACTGACAGAAGATCTGATGAAATGTGGGATAACATCTAAAATATCATACAGAAATAAAGCAAAGGGTTTTTAATAAAATTAAAATTATTTTGTTATGCTTAAATAATATATTAAGGAAATAAAAAATTAAGGTGGATGGCAGAAGAGCCTGAGGAATACCACCTTCACACAGAATTTCAATTCATTGCAAAGAACATCAAATCCTCACAGCTAAACCAATAGAAAGCATCCTGATAAATGTATATATGCCTGAATTTGTCAAGGATCCATGCTTCATATGAGCACAATGAAATTCTCTGCTATTCTCATCCTTCTCAAGGCTATCCATATTTTTTACGATCCACAGAATTAAATACATTAGCATAGTTAATAAGACACAAGTAGACATCTTTCTGGTATTCTCTGCTTTCACCCCTCTGACATCAGCAACAATATCCTTTGTCCCAACTCTTCTTCAGAATCCAGTCTGAACTTTTGGTAGCTACTGGACACTGGACACTGCAGCAGCAGCTTTTGTTGTGTGATCTTTAGCAAAATCGTACGTGCATGTAATAGAATATTGTTCCAAAGGCTGAACATCATGTTGAGTCACCTTTCTGATTCTAACTTGATTTGATTCTAACTCAAGTTCGGCAAGGAGACATTTCTGACACTATCAAGGAAATTTTCACAAGAACTGTTTATCAGGCTTAGTGATTACAGTTACTTTTATTACATGTGAGCTATATATCATTTGAAATATATGCAAAAATCTCATTTCAACTTTATAATATTTCAAATTTAATCTGAATGTTATTATTTGTAAGGTCACTCTTTGTACTCTTTCTTCTACTGATGATCCCTTGACTGAATATTTTTCCCATAGAATCCTTCAGTAACACAACCTGAGCCTTGGATTTTTACTTTGAATCAGTTTAAGCTACGCTGAACATGTTCTTCCCTTTCAGTTTTTTAATTCTAGATCTTCACTCATTTCTTTATAATTTTGTACCACTGGACTTGTTTTTATTTTCCTCAAATTCAATCTGAACTTACATGTGAACAATTAGTATCTGTTTTACTGTAACCCACTGACCTCAATTGATTATTGATATTGAAATTTTCCATGATGTCTTTCTACATTTATAGTTAACATGATTGTTTTTCTCACCTGGCGAAGTCGAGCTATATAGTCATTATAGTTTTTTGGAAAAGATGTTCTTGACAAGTAGTTGGTTTCACAATATTCTATGCATAATTTCATTTTCATTCTTATCATGCAGGCCATACTTTCCAATGGCACTATCTGACTTTGTTTCTACCTTTTGCATTTCAATCACCAACAATTTCAATTATATCTTGTTCTAATTTTTGATCAATTTCCAACTAAAAATTTGGTAACATTCTTTAATTTCTTCACCTTTAATTTGAGTGTTTTGGTGTGTCCATTTGAATAATACTTATAGGATCTGGATTTATTTGATATCACCCTATATAGATAGGTATTTATATAGACATCACCCTATAACAGATTGTACTACACTTTAAGATAGTTATTGACAATCCTCTTTTTGAGAGTTACTGTGAAACCATGCCATTTGAAGAATTCATTCTTGGATTTTTACAGTTTATCATCATCTGATTCTCACTATCTAACACTATTTCAGCTCACTAGTCCTTATTGCTGTGATGCTGCAAACTATGTCACTGGTATTGAAAATACCAGCAGGGTCACATAAGGTGAACATGTTTCAACAGCGCAAAAAAGGAGTACAAAAAAGGAATAAGGTGTCCACTTTAGAGGAATTAGCCACTGACTTATTGATAGCATAAAAACATTGTCAAATTCTGAAAACCTCATGACTAAAAGCAGAGCGTTGTCGGAACAATTCCCGAAGATGAGATCCTGAGGTCAGAAGGCACTCCACACTAAGCACTGAGTGCTGAGTATGACTGAGAACGAGCTACCTTCTCCAAGTAGAGTTGGCCATAATGGCATGAATGGAATAAAGCCTGTGACAATAAGCCCTCAGGACCTTCATTTGCTGATGGGCTATGACTAAAAATGAGGAGAAACAGATGAAAGCATCAATTAATAATTTGCAACTTTGAGTGAACTAACTATGCAACTTGGTAAATTGGGAGTTTAAAAAAATAAATGAAATGTAAAGATTGATAATCTTGGCATTCATGACCTGAAATATGCATTTGTCATTTTGAATTAGAAACATGGTTCCATGTTGACATAAAAAAAAAAAACCTTAACCAACACAAAGATCAAGATTTAAGCCTTCAGTATTAATTATGCCTCAATACAAAGAACACTAAAGCTCTCCCAACTTGACCAAGAGGTAACATTATAGTAAATGTCAATGTATTGTCTTGCCTGGATCTACAATCAATGCTCACAGTAACAGTAGATCAAAGGACACATTGCATTGGGTCCATATGTTGCAGAAGGTCTCTTTGAAATGGTTTAAAGCAGAGATGTTAATTTAAATTAAAGATGTTCCTGACTCAAGCCATGGTATTTTCAAGCACCTCATATGCATAGAAAGTTGGACATTGACTGAGGAAGATGAAAGGGTATATACACTTAAATTGCAGACTACCAAAAGGGTAAACAAATCTCTCTTAGAAAAGGTACAACCAGAAATGCCGCTTATAGGCAAGAATCAAGCAAGTATCACCCATACTTTGGACATATTACCAAAAGACCAGTTTGAGGAGAAAGACATCATGCTTGGTAAAATAGAGGGAAGGACCCTACCGAGATGCATTGAGACAGTGGCTGCAATAAGGTCCTCATACATAAACAATGTTTAGTTCCTTTGTGCATGGGTTTTCTATGAGTCAGAACCAGATCAAAGGCACCTAACAAAAACTATGTCTAGGATATAGAACTTCATGTTTATATATATATTTTAATGGCTTCAACTTTTGAGCACAACATTTGATAATGTTTTGTTACTCTTCTTAAGATTTTCAGTTTATGTGAGCAGGTCCTGCTGCTCTCCTCAAGGTTCTCAATGGCTAATTCCATAGCATCAGACAGCCTATTCCTTTTTTGCTTTCCTTGGTCTTAGTTCCCATGCTCCATTAAAATGTGCCTTGCTTGTCCCTGATGGTGTTTGAAATATTTGTGACAGAGCTTCCAGGATCACAGCTTTCTGTAAGGCACCACAGTATGACAAACTGACAGAGAAGTGGTATTGTTTGCAAATCATAGTTGATTATCACTGATACTTGGAATCCAATGGATTACATGTTGGGATTCTAACTGCATGGTCAGCAGTTTGAAACCATCAATCATTCTATGAAAGAAAAATGAGGTTTTCTACTCCCATGAAAAGTTACAGTCTCAAAAACCCATAAAGTCAGTTTTAATCTGTTTTATAGGGTGACTACAAGTCAGAATGACACAATGGTGGTGCATTTTTTAGCCTTGATATTTATTTTTTAAAAGTACTTTTTAATACAAGGGATCATGAAAAATAATAAGCAGTTAAAAAGAGGCTATTTTTAAAAACTCATCAGCTGTTTATATTGTAAGAAAAAGTAATGTGATGTTCATGAGTTTTTTATATTTTCTGGTACAGAAAAAGAGAAGTTTGAGTTTAAGAAGTTTTCCTTTATGCTCTGTGAGCTAAAACCTGATAAATGCAACTTCCTGGAACTGTTCAATGCCCATTTCTCTCTTTACTACTCCACTAATACATTTATCTTGAAGAAAGTAGGACCAAGGAAAATAAGTACTCCCTGCCTATCCATCTTGATAACTTAATGCTTCTCTCTGCCTGCAGCATTGGACATTAACGTTTTGAGTAAAATCTATAGGTCAATCCATCTCATGCTTGGACCAAGGTGCCAATCTGTCATGTACTATAATGTACCCTCTCTCATCTAACCAAATTTTCAGACCCTGAATTTATTTTTTAAGATTATTCTGTCAATGTGTTGGATGACAGAAAACAAGTCATATGTTAGTCATGCTTATTCATCATTAAGCATCACTACGAACCACCCCATGATAAATGACCACATTAATGCAAATATATCTTCGTTATAAATCTCTAGACTTGGGAACTTTCAAAAAAATAAATAATTTTAACAACATGTTTTTCACAACAGTAAAATAAATTATAATGCAGTTTTTCATATCCTAGAATATACATAAGAATCATATCCCTTTCCACTGTTTTATAAGAGCACTACATAGATGTACAGATCAGATAAAATAGAACTGTTTCAGACATAATGATTTTTAAGGAAAGGAAATAGCTAAAGAAAATTGATTTTATGCAAAAAGTTGCATCATCAATATAACATTAAGACAAAAGTCACTTAATCTCCCTGAGTTTTAATCCCTTCTATTGTAAAAGAAAATGATTATAATTAAGACATAGAGGATCACTTTGATCAAGATCAAAGACAAAGAAAAGGGCTTCTGTCATTAAGTGGACATGTAGGACATCTCTATTGCTCTACATGCAGAATCAACATCAAGAGATTTCAGAAACGTAATTTTTGTTACCTGGAGTGCTGGCTATCATTGGTCCTGGTGCCATAAATTGGTTAAGAAGTTGAGTTAACTCTCACGCTACTGTGGTTGTGCTTGTTTATGATTGACTACTTACATTTCAATTTTCCTAAAACATCATATTTACTACTATTTAATGCAGTTTTCTATGTTTTTGTTAAGTTGACACAAATTTCTCATTCAAAAGAGCTTTTCTTGGTGGCAGCAAGCATGAAAAGGTGCTTGGCACAGTGTACGTATGTATTGTGATAAGTGATATACAAGCCCCCAATAAAATAATTTAAAAATATCAAAGAATACAGCCTTCAGCAGTAATTATAATTCAATAAAAAGAAAGCAAAATTATCACCCTTAGACTAATCATCAACATTATGATAAAACAAAAACAATATAAAGTTTTCAAGGATTTTATTTTGTTTGGCGCCACCATCAACATTGATGGAAGCAATAGTCAAGAAACAAAATGATTTATATGACATTAAGAAAATCTGCTGTAAAAGGGTGCTTTTCTTTTATATTAAGGGTTAAAGAAGAAAGATGTCAAATTGAGGGCCTGATGTACTTATTTAGTATTTCCACGGTATTTTCAGTCATATCAAATACATGTGAAAACTGGGCCATGTGTAATGAAGACCAAAGAATTGAACAATTATGTACTGATTATGATGAGATTTGTTGAGTCCCCAATAAAATGATTTATTAAAAATAATTTATGAATTATAATTATGATTTTGCAAAGAATATTGAATATTAAAGATGTTGAGACTTATGTTTTTATGCTTAGGATATCTTAATCAGGAGGGATCAGTCTCTGGAAAAAGACAATAATCCCAGGAAAGTAAAGGTCAAAGAGAATGACTCTCAATGAGATGGATCTTTGAAGTGACTGCTACAACACTCTTAACCATAGCCTTGTTTGTGAGGACAGAACGTGACTCACCAGGGTGTTATGTATAAATTCCCTATTAGCTGAAATTGAATTTACAGCACCTAATAAGTTTAAAACATGTCCTATATAAATATGCTTTTTATGAACCAAACATTACACGTTCTAAACACCGTCAACTAATTTTCTGCTAATCATAGTTTGTTTTTCTTTTTATTGTTTATAGTATCAAGATTTATAAAGCAAACTAATTTTCAATTCAATGACTCCTATACATCTGATTTCATCTCATTGATTATAATCCTCAGGATGAAACACTTCTTCCTGGTTTGTCATGCTGTAATTCCTCCTTCTTTCCCAACCTTTCTGAACTTTGTCCTTGAGCAAATTAATGCTCCCTCTTTTAAGTTTCAAAAAGCACATTATTCTAAGATAGTTTGTCTTTTCAGTTTTACTATTCTCCCTATAGATTTATATATACATTTTAAGAATAGCACATCTTTAATTTATAAATGTGAATTAGGGTGCTAGTGAGCACTATAGGAAGTACCATGAACTGACAAGTCAATCTGTTTTCAAAGAGTCATAGCCAGAACACTTCCTAAAGGTGAAGGTGGCAAGACTTCGTCTTAAGTACTTTCCATGTGTTATTTGGAGATACCAGGCTTCAGAAAAGCACATATGCTTGGCAAAGTAAAAGGGCAGCAGGAGAGGAAGACCACCAATTAAATGGATTGAAATTGTGCTTGCAATAATGAGCTCAAAAATAAAAATTGTGAGGATGGCAAATGGCCAAACAATATTTAGTTCTGCTGTTCCTACCTATCACATATCAGAACTACATGATGGCAGACACCTAATGGTAGGCATATCTGTTTGGCTAAGTTCTGAGTCATACAGTGAGTTCATTTTCTGGCCTAAGAAATGACTAAGAGTCATAATTTCTGGGTTGCACCAGTTTCTAACTCACCACTCGGTGCTATTTTTATGGATTTGAGTTTTCTTCTATTTACCCAGGATCTTTTCATGTGATTCCTCTTGGACTTAGAGCGTTTCATAGTGGTTTATAGACACCCTCTAGTTCTTCTTGTCTCAGGGTTTTGGAGGCTGATGTTGCTGTGACTCACTAATCCACAAGACAAATAACTTTCTTGTGTCCTTTATTCCCCTAGACCATGTGCACTCATTAACTCTTAAGATCTCAGTTTGATAATCACCAAAGTGCAATACAGAATATTGCATGGTGGAAAAGGTAGTATCAATTGATATTGGTATTCTTCAAGACAAATATCCTAAACCCCTACAATTAAAAACATATTTCCTCAATATGTTTTGTTGGCATCCTGGAGGACTACTTTATTTAGATTGCTATTTTCTGAAACACACCTTTCCAATTTGTTAGTGTAAGAAATGAGTGCTTCTATGATTTTATTCTAAGGAGCACACTGTGCTTTTTCTCAGGCAGATTTGCTTGGTGTTTTGTCCCAGTGAAGTACTTTCAGTAGTTTTTACCAAGTGCATCAATTCTTCTACAGTCTTTCTTGCTCATTTTTACATGCCGTTCAGGTGGTTAGGAATCTTACAGTTTTATTGTGGTGCACGTTGGTCCCCAACTTGATGTCCTTGCTCTTCAACATTTAAAAATGTTCTTATAGTCCTGAGTTATCCAGTGAAATACATTATTTGTTTCCTAACACTGCCTCTAACATCATTAATCATGGATTCAAGCCAAAGGAAGTTCTTGACAACTTCAGTCATTTATCTATTCACATGATAGTGCTTATTGGTCTAGTTGTATTTTGACTTTCCATACATTGAATTATAATCTATATTAAAAGCTGCAATCTTTGATTTACACCATCGAGTGCTTCAAATCTTTCTTTCAGCAAGAAAGATTATATCTTATATATGTGTGCCTGCATATAGCAGTTGTTAACAGGCTTTTCTCTAGTTCTGAGGAAACAGTATTCTTCACATTCTTGAGCTTCTTGACATATTTGCTCAACATACAGACTGAATAAATATGGTAAATGGATACAACCTTGCCACAAAGCTTTCCTGATCTTAAACTATTCTTTTGTTCTGTTTAAATGGCTCTCTCATGGTCAAAGAAGTTTCATATGAGAACAAAGAAGTACTCTGGGTTTCCTATTCTGCTCCACGCTACCCATTGCTTATTATGATCCATACAGTTAAATGCATTCGAATATAGTCAATGACACACAAGTAAGTGACCTTTTGATGCTCTCTACTTTTGCTCATGATTCATCTGATGTCAGCATTGATCAACCTTATGCTATGTCCTTTTCTGAATCTGGTTTGAATTTTTAACAATTCCCTTTAGATATACTGCAGCAAGAATAGTTACATGATCGTTAGCAAAAATTTATGTGCATATTGTTGTGCATTAGTGATATTGTTCAATAATGGCGACATTCTGTTTGACCACTTCCATGTGGAATAGACACATGTATGGATATTTCCTGCTAATTGGCCATGTGGCTATTTTACAAATGTGCTAGCATGAATCAATTAGTGCTTCTATTATTTATGAGCTTGTAGAAACATTCCAAATGTTATTCTGTCAATGCCTGGAGTTGTTTTTTTTTTAACTAATGTCTTCAATGAAATTCACATGCAGTCCTTCAATACCATTTGTTCTTGATAACATGGTACTTCTTGAAAATGTGGGAGCACCAATTCACTGAATCCAGGTATTCCTTTTCTCATCTTTTGATGCTTCAATATTCTACTGATGGAATCCTTCAATATTTTGTTCAACAAGATTCCTGAATTTTTCTTCAGTTCTTTTAGTTTGAAATAAGCTGAGCACATTCTCCTTGCTGGCTTTCTAACTTTGGATCTTTGCATATTCATTATTACACTTTGTGTTCTGGAGTCACTCTTTGGCAGTCTTGTACTCTGGTGCCAATTTGACTAAGAGTGTAGGGGTGGAGTCTAGCCTGTCAATCTGGAGGTAGCCAATGAGACTTCTGTGTGGGGATGGCTTTCTATTGAGAATTCTGGGAAGTGTCACAGTATTTCCCAAATGGAGGAAAGAGACTTTACTACTGACAAGATGGGATGATAACATGCTGATTGATTCTGATTCCTGGAGACAGGAGGAGTCAGAGGAGAAACCACATGGTCTTACTCTGATGGAACCAAACCTCTGGGGCTGGAGAAGCCAAGTGGAGATGCTTGGGAGACCCAACTAGTGCTGAGATGCTTCTACTGCCAGTGGATACTGCTGATGGACCCTGAGCCCTGAAAATGATGAGACATGGTGGGGGGGAGGGACCCCTGCCAGCGCCAGATGCTTCTACCACCACTGGTTACATAAGATTGTGCATCCACTGGCCTGTGATTATCCTGTTGTCATTGCATGTGATTCGTGAGTCAGAAGGAGACTTTATAGATTGGTATCGGATATATGGGCTAATGTAGGATTTATGTCCTTGGACTGGACTGGGTTGGGATACTTTCTCGATATTCCTTTCTTTTCCCTTATATCCATATGTGTGTTTATCAATTTGTGTCTCTAGTCTACCCAAACTAACACATGCCCTTTGCCATTTTCTGTCCATCTCTTTTACTTTTCCATTTCTTTCATTTGCTTTAGCTATGCTGCACTCAAGAGTAAGTTTTAAGGTTTCTTCTGTCATCCTCTTTGGAATTAGGACCCTTAATACACCCCCCCCACACACACACACACACTTTTTTTTTCATTAATGATCTTTATAGTTCTAGATTTTACTTTTAGTTTTTGATCCATCTTGCTTTTGTTTTTCTTTACAATGTGAGATGTAATTTCTGCTTTATTTTTATACAAATGAAGAATGCCAGTCCCCTTTGTTAAATAAAAGTCTCTTGGCCATTTAATGTATTCCAGGTTTTTATTAGATATTGGTTGTATATAGGTGAATGGGTTTATCTCTGTTCCATTTATATATGTACCACTAGCAGAAGATGTTGACTACCATGGTTATGTAGTACGTCTGAGAAGAGAAAGTGAAAGCCACTATAGTTTCTCTTTTTAGTGTTTTAATTGACAAAGTATCTTTGCTTTTCATATAAAATTGGATATTAATTTTTCCATTTCCATTGAATCTGGGTCTAGATGTTGTTGTAGCTGTAGTTTGATTTGCATACATTGCATAACAATTTTAAGTTTTCTTAACCATGAAAATTTATATAACTCCATTTTTCTTCCTTTAATAGTGCTTTTAAAGTTTCTTTATAGATCTTTTGCTCTTTGGTAATAATTATTCCAAAGAATTTAATCAGCTTCATTTCTAACATTTAGAGATTTGGGGTTAAAATCATAACTTTGTTTCTTCTCCCCCCCACCCAATGTTGCCAACCCTAACCCTTACCCTTACCCTAACCTGAACTCAAACCCTAAAAATCACAACTTTGTTTCTTCTTAATGCATGAATTCTTTATCATAAATTTCCCTTTGACACTGTTTTTGTTATGTCTCAAAATTTTGGTATGCCATGTTTTTATTTTCACCTGATTCAACTTAAAACACACACACACACACAATAAGTATTCTATTACCCAACAGCTTTTAAACAGAATGTGAAATTCCCCTATTTTGCTTTCCTTTCTTTGCTGATTTCTTATTTTAAAGAGTGTTGAAAAGATGCATTTGGTATTTTTTAATGTATTGCAATTTCCTGTCTGACCAAATGTGTGGTCTATCCTGTTCCATGTGAGCAAGAAACTAATGTCCATTATGCACTTGTTGATGGTACTGTTCTGCACATGTCCATGAGGTCATATTGACTGTTTGTATTTAGTTTCCCATTTTTAAAAAGTATTTCTAATTCTGTCTTTCTCTTAAAGCACACATTAAAGTCTCCTTGTAGAATTGCCCTTTTCTTTCTTCAGTTCTGCTATAGCTTAATTTATATATTTCAAGGCTCACTCACTGGAGGCATAGACATTTCATGTGGTTAATTTCTTTTATTGAAGTGTCTGTTTAATTATTATAAAATGCCCTGTCTTGGATTTTAGGCTTGGTTTTTATAGTGGCCTCAAGCATCAAGATAGCTCGGGGGGGGAGGGGGCGGGCGTGGTACAGGACCAGGCAGTGTTTCTCTCTAGGTGCAATGGTCCACTTTCAGTCCGAGTCATCTCAAAGACACCTCTCAACAGTAGACGGATACTCTGCTTTCCAGTCAACTTTATCAGACTCTAGTATTGATAGTCCTGATTTATGCTGACAGCCATTCGCTTGCACATAATTCCCCCACCTTTTGTCTTTTACTCTAGCTTGGTCTTTGTGTCAATAATATGTCTCCAGGGACAGTGGAATATGTTTTCTTATCCATTCTGCTACTCTTGATGCCTTGACCGGTACCTTCACACTATTTACACTCAATGTAATTGTTGATCGCTAATAATTTTTTGTTGTCATTTTTGTTTGTTTTAAATGGTGTTCTGTCTGTTCTACATAGTTCTCTGCACTGACTATATTAGGTAGGGGATATGTTTTTGAATTTTTTTTCTTTTAATTGTAAAAACCTGGCTTAAGTAGGGACCACCTCAAGGAGGGTCCCTCCACTGTCGTGAGGTGGGGCCGGTCAGTATCTGTCTGTCCCCAAGTCAGGCACGCTGGAATGGAAGGACGACAGGCCACTTGTCCTCTTGCCACGGACTGTGGGCTGACCTTTGGCTGCCCTGGGTCCTTATTGCTGTGCTCCTTTGCTGCCCCCCCTTCTGGGTGACACAGTCAGGGAGGGGAAGAAGGGGGGCTGTGCTCCCTCAAGTGTAGTGTGTAGCTAGCCGGTGGGGCATGCACGCTCGCTGGGCCCCCTGTGACCATGGGGTATGGAGATATTTTTTGCCCCTTTCCTTATTGTTTTGTTTTAGTGCTAACTAAGTCTCTATAGTTTCTCTTTTTTATTTTGATTGAGAGGTTTGTTCACATTAAGAAACTGCAAAGGCAAAAAACAAACAAACAAACATAGATTGTGGGTGATGGTGTAGGGAAAATTAAAAACAAAGAAACAAAAAACAAAAACAGAGAAAGAAGTCAGAGAAATGGAACATGAAAACAGAAGAGAGAGAGAAGCAGAGAGGAAACACCTGAAGTCCCTGAGGACTGTGAGGAGAAAAAAAATCATGGTTTCAGGGCACCACCCAGTTTGGGGAGGAGTCTCTGTCATGCAAACAATGTATGGTGTGCGATGGGGTTGAGTGACTAAGTGGCTAGGATGTCATACCCCAAAGGGAGTGCCTGCTGGACTAGCTGATGTCTGCGCTCAGGTCACATAATACAAAAGTTATTTGTGCCAGTTCAGGAGATGACTGAGGTCAAGCCCCCCACCCCCAGGTATGCACTCAGACCCTGTGGGCAGCTGGGGTCAGAAAGACTAACCAGATAGCCAGCGCTCCAAGTATTGCTGCCCCATTGAGGTTCATACACCTTCATATGTGGTCAAAAAATATATTGCCAAGGATCCATGAAAGCACTAGGCTGACAATCTTAGCAGAGCAGGAGAGGAACAGGGTTTGGGCATCACCAATGTTCAGGTGGCGGCGGGGGGAGGTTCTGCACACTTCTGGTCACCATGAGAATGAGAGGAGCATGAAGAAGAGCTCACCTTTGATACATGGGTTTGTTGTGCCAACATGGCACCTGTAAGAAGATATGGGTGGAATTTAGCCTTTCATTTGAGTCACAGTTTGATGACCTCCTTGGGGGTTGTGATCCAGATAAAGGGTTTTCTGGAGGCTGGCTTCGCTCTCTGTTTTACCTTCCTGTTGATGAGCTAAGTGGAAATGTGAGTCAGTCCTGTGAAAGCCATCCACTGGATCCACAGGACTTTGAGCCCACCAACTTGCGAGTTTCCTGTATGATGCATATTTGCAGGTGACTACATGTGTCTGAAAAACTTAGCATCAGACTTATGGAGTGGCCGAGATGTTTTATTGTTCTGTAGTTGCTTCTTTTTTTTTTCGGGGGGGAGGGCGCATCACTGACCATTGGTGGTGGGAGTAGGAGGCCCAGCCTTTGCTCCTGTGGAGCCGCTGCTGGAATCAAACCTCCATCCATGGGCCGCAGTCCCACGCACAGCCGCTACGCCACCGGGGCTCAGCCCACTGCAGTTGCTTCTTGATTTCAAGATTTTTCTCTTACATACAGGACTGTCATTGGGTTTGCTTCTCTAGTCAAGCTGGCCTGACACAACATCTTTCTGTTTCCATCCATTTGTCTGGCCACCTAGGTTGTCAGGAGGACACTGACCTGATGAAGTGCTGTTCATAAAATATCAAAATGACTGCAACCAATCTATTCTGGATGGTGTACTGATTATATGTTGGGGTACTCAAAGCAAGATTGACAGCTCAAAACCACCAGGAGAAAGACAAGGTTTGCTACTCTGTAAATGGGTACAGTCTCAGAAGCCCTCGGGAACAATTCTCCACTCTGAGTCACAATAGACTCAGTGCTAGTGACTTTTTGTCTGTTTACAATCTTGCCACTTTGGTTCATGTTCACCTAGTTAGTATTTAACTCACATCTCCATTTTTTCTTCTCAGTCTCTGGGTTCCAGGATTATCATCAATATCTATTTTGTTTGTTGTCCAGTGTCTTTGCTGTAGCTGGTCTTAGTGACATTCTGCCTATATTGCAATTGCTGCTCAGTGGTTCAAGTGCATTCTGATCAGGCCAGAGGTTTGAACCCTCCACTGCTCTGTAGGACCAGGATGAGGCATCATCGTTTTCCTTCGAGATTACTCACTCAGAGAAATGATGGTTCCATTGCTGTTAGTTGGAATCTACCTGGAAGCAGTGAATTTGGCTTTGGGTTAATCGCCATCTTACCTAAATGGAGTGAAATGATCTATGGAGACTCCTTAGTGGAATACTGATTCCAGAAGGTTCATGATAAATGTCAGTACCTATTTTATTCCACTTGCTTGACAGGGTGACATAGTTTTTAGTATATTTGACATTCACTTCAACCTTTCATACTGTAAAGATTCTAAACCATCCTAATCAGTCCAGGTGAGATTTGTTGCATTAGATTATCTTCACCTTCTATCAAGATTGTTGGCACCTCTTTGTAGAATTCCTGGGGAAAAATCATATCACACAAATCAAAAGTCCATGCTACATAGCCAAACAGAGAAGGGTTTAATACAGGAATTCTTAGCACTTTATCATCAGAGCCCTGTAATTGTTGTGCTCAAAAAAGAATGAAATATCACCACCCAACTGAATAGAACTCTGGCTGCCATACAACTTTTAGATGGATACTTATATCCTAAGCTCCAATATATTGACCTGAGAAATATTAAATCTGTCAAAACACACTAACTGAACTCAACTGAATTGATATGCCCCTTTAGTTCATGCAACCCACTATAACAGTGCACTTTATCGCTTCTCTTGTTACAGCCTTTCAAACCCCTTAATTCTCATCTTACATTAAATGCATTTTTATATTGCACCCCTTTGTTTAACGGGGGTGGGGGATGGGCAGAGGGTAGTGCAAAGCCATCAATTTGTGGCTGATGCTTATGTCAAATCAAGATTTATAAGCAAATTTCTGAGACTCAGTAATATTTACAAAGTTACTCTGAAAAGCTTTGTCTAAAAATGCCTTCGCATGTTGTGACAGGTTCTATTTTTAAAATACCAGCAGGATCTGTCCAATTTAGCAGTCTTTAATCTCTGTAAGAGTTGGTAAAATTTAAGTGGAGCTAGGCACAAGCCTTTCTATGACCTATCATATCTTCCCTAAGAGAGACCCAAGGAGTCAAAATAAATATACTATGTGGTCAATATTTTAACAAGTACATGGCCCAAAAAATATGTAGACTGGAGGTCTGTTTTGCGGTAAAACAGAGCCAAGTGTCACAAGCAGAAGACTAAGACAAAGTGCCTAGATATAAATATTATCAGAAACTTCTAAAATGGTCTCTAGATGCTTCATGCACACTCTAAAATGTTTTCTTTATTGTAAGTCATGAAAATTAGCACAGGGCCACAAAAAGACATGAATATGACCTCATCAAATCAATTTCTAAATATATCCATACTCAGCTCTAAAACTTCTAAAGAACTATTCTTGTGATTTTATCACATGCTAATGAGCTTTCAAGAAATCAGAGGCCCCATTTATGATAATGGTTGTAGCCAAAATTGAAATTTAAAAAATGCAGCTATATATTTTTTGGTTCCTATGAGAAAGAAAATGACTTGTAGTCAAAAGAAAGGAGTACACCTTGACATGCCATGTTTATTTATAGTTTTTTTAGACATCATCATGCTAGTGGAAACACCAACCGTATTTTGTCTCCTCTTCCCCTTCCTCGTACCATGCTCAGTTACTTTTCTCTCAACTCCATATATCCACAAGTCTTTGTTCACTTGAAATGTCGCTGGGGAATTAGTAAACGTTCTATCATTGGCCTCCAAAGAACCACTGTAATGATCTCAAAAGATACTGGGGACATCAACGGGAGATTTCTTCTTTATTTCTATTCTGCAGGTATCAACATGGACTCTTTTGTCTTTCAGTACTGACACTAAGCTCTCAAGATTGTATCGTTAAGCATTATGATCTATGAGTCTTGTAAATGCCCAGCTCTGTGGGATAGTGCAAGCACTTTGAATTTCTACCTCATGCGTTTCCTTTACAGGTCTGTGAATATTGCCTCTGAGATCTAGTTATGTTTCCCAGTGTGTCAGCATTTGGTGTAAATTCACTCAGCAGTCAGCAGGTTGCAATTGTCGGGAGGAGAGTTCTAAGAACCCACATAGAGAAAGATGAAGCTTTCTATTCAGAGGTCCATATGAGCAATAAGGAAGTCTTCTGGCTCCAGCTCAGGGTTACTGTCGTTGGCCATCAAGTAGTGGACCGTGGAAACTTCAAGCAGACAGCTGTAACAAAACAAGAGAACAGCTCAAACAAGATGTCCCTTGAGTTTAGTTTCATCTGAACAGAAGATGTGACTTGGAATAGACTCTCACACAGCCTGTCCCATGGGCCACCCAAAACAGAGTGGAGGGCAAATGTCCTGTTTACACACTCACATGGATGCACTTGTGCAAGCATAGTGGAGAAACGTAGCATTGTATAACACTCTCAAGTTTATTTGGGAGGTTATAAAAAATAAATGGTCTCTCTGACTCCTCTCTGGTGAAGATATATTTACCATTAGACAATAAATCCAGATTGTGTCAAGACAAAGGTTATTTCTGTTGGTATTCTTATTTTACTTACATTAAAAACAATAGCAAAATTACCCTTATCCCCTCTCATAATTTAAATGTCATTACATATTACCCTCCATACATAAAAGGGCTTCAAAAATTTCATGGAAAATGAAGTAATTTCCATTAACTTATTGCAGGTCCCCTGTATAACACAGATAACATAATTGAAATGATGAGAATCAAGAAGCCAAATTGATTCCAAGACCTGCAATTCCCACTCAGGCAATGAGGATAATAATAATAAGTACCTAATTTCTCCCAGAAACTACATCTTGCCAAATTGATGTCACAATTATAAAGATTTGATAATAATTATAATTGTTAAATGACAATTAAAAACATATTTAATATCTAATAGAAGGCATGTGTCTCATTGTAGCTTCCATGAAAACTTGGAGGTTTAGTTTCCAAAAAATATGTATATTGAATTCAAAATCCTGCCTCTCTACTTCCCAATTTATTAAAATGGGCAGGGGATTAAGTCTTTCTGAGTCTCAATTTTCTTACCAATGAAATAAGGATAGTATTTTAAATTATTTACCACATTAGTTACTAGCCACATGATCAACATTAGTTAAAAACAATATCATCAATAGGAGTGAAAGGGAGAACAGAATGGAGACCCAAAGTCCATTAGTAGTCAATTGGACACCCCGGGGCCATAAGAAAGAGAGGAGCCAATGAGGGGTCAGGCTAGCACTGAGGAAACATAAAACCTTTCTCTAATTTTTTTTGTTTGTTTGTGTTTGTTGTTGTTGTTGATTTGTTTTTGTGGACATCACTATCTCCTGGTGGGAGTAGCAGGCCCAGCCTTGCTCCTGGAAAGCAGCTGCTGGATTTGAACTGCCAAACCTGTGGCCCACACTCCCGCACATAACCACTACGCCACCGGGATTCAGTTCCCTTCCTCAATTTTCTAATGCTTCTTTCTCACTCCACTATTATGACCCTGATTCTATCTTACAAATCTGGCTAGACCAGAACATGTATACTGGGCCATATGAGAGCTCAGAGCACAGGGAGTCAGGAACAGATAAACTCCACAGGACCAATAAGGGGAGCAGTGATATTAGAAGAGTAAGAGAAGGGGTGGGGAGTAAAAGGGAACCCATCACAGGAATTTACATATGTTCCCTCCTCCCAGGGGGATGGAGAGCAGGAAAGTGGGTGAAGAGAGGCTGTGATTGATGGAAGACATGGAAAATATTAATAATTTATAAATTATTAAGGAGACATAGAGGCAGGAGGGTGGGGGTGGAAGGAAAATTGAGGAACTGATACCAAGGGTCCAAATAGAAACAAGATGTTTTGAAAAAAGATGGCAACATATGTACAGATGTGGTTGACACAAAGGGTATAAGTATGGTTTTTGATAAGACCTGTAAGGACCCCCAATAAAATGAAATTTTAAAAATATATGCTGTGGAAATATTACTTAGCACGAAACACAAATGAGCTATAAAGAGGCAAATGTGATATTATAACTTAAGACACTGAGAATATTAGAGAAGAGTACATTTGTTGTATTTTTTCTTTATTTTTTTGGGGGGGGAAGGTGGTGGTGGGGAGGTTTGTAGTAGGACAGCATTATTTAAATTTTAAGACTTAACCAAGATAGAAAAGACAGCAGGAAAATCAATGTATTCAAATATGGTGTTTTAAAAGAATATTGAAAGCATCATGGGCTCCCCAAAAAAACAAACAAATCTGCCTTTGAAGAAGTACAGCCAGCATGCTCCTGAGAGGCAAGGATGGCTAAAACTAGGATAGGTGAAAGTACACTTAACACACTGCTTCATGGAAAAGCAAACACGACATACTGAAAAAACATTGTCTGAAATTAATTGAACAAGTAACTTTGGAAAAATCTATTTATCTTTACATAATTAAATGAGAAAGATGAACATATGCTTTAAAATAATTTTGAAATGTTTCCCTCTTTCCCAATGGATCTCTTTCTAGTGACTGATGCATCAAATAAATAAGGCCAATGTTTTGTCTCAGCTTTCCTAACATCATGTGTTTCTTTCCATGGGAACTTAGAACATTGCTATCTGACCCCTGAATAATTTAAGCTATTGCCACAGGCTTAAAATTTTATAATTACTCATAATAATTGTCACTTATAAAAATTATAAACTTTAATTCAGATAGCTTGACGGTTTAGTTTAAAACAGAATATTATTAAATGCATAAAATTCAATTTGAGTGTTGACAACTTCCTCCTATAGATTTTGGTGCTTCTTCGGTTGTTCAATTTTTGGCCCAAATACTTCTTCAATATTGAAACTCAAAGTCTGAACTTTCTCTTCATTACTGTCAACTTGGGGAATGCTCAGTGTATTGTTGCAGTCTAGTATTCTAACTCCACATTTTTACACATTGTGTTATAATGCTTTACTCTCCAGCTCAAATAATATGAAGACAGAGAACATGAGATATCATTGCTGATGTCAGATGGATTTTGTTTGAAAGTAAGGTTTATCAGAAAGATGTTGGGCCGAGCCCTGGTGGCGTAGTGGTTGTGCGTGGGACTGCGGCCCACTGGGATGGAGGTTCAATTCCGGCTCCCAGGAGCAAAGGCTGGGCCTCCTACTCCCACCACCTGAGGGCAGTGATGCCTAAAAAAATAATAATAAAATAAAAAAACTAAAAAAAAAGAAAAATGTTTACCTGTATTTTTACTTGTATTTATGCAGAGGTGACAAAATATAAAGATGATAGTAAATTATGGATAACATTGTGAAGAATGGGAATTCTAGGACATCTGTGAACATGAGGCATCTATGCATAGAAGAGACAGTCTTCTAAATGCAAGGGAACTCTGCTTGGTTTAAAATCAGGCTAGATGTGTCCTTTCATCATAGTTAGTTTGTATCCAAGGTGTCAAGGATTTTTCTTTACTTAGTCTTAATCAACCCTCAAGGAAGCAGCTGGCAAGAAATCAGTTGAAGTGTATTAGATAGATAGACTCCAAAAGGCCTCTTTTAAGTGTTTTTAAGAAGCAGGGAGGGAGAGAGAGAGAGGAAGAAAAGCAGACAAGAAGACAGCCAGGCAGGCAAAGTTCCCCCTCTGAGTCTTCATGTGTAAGTGACCCAATCCAAGGTACCAGGCAAAGTATATTGCCACTATCAGTTCCATTTCATTCCCACACAGATTTCTTCTAAATTAAGCATGGTTCAACATGTCTCTGAGATGCTTAGATGGTAACAAATACACGTCCTCAGTAATGCACTTATCTTCATCTCATTAGGGTGCTTCAAAAAAGAAAAGTCCTATCAAAAGAATGATTTCCAAGGGAGCTACTGTGCTATTTAGATTGAAGAAGGAAGGAGGTTGCAACTTTAAAAAGTTTATGGGCATTGCTCTTTGGGACTCCTGGGGTGGGGTGGGTAATATTGATAAATTTCTTAAAAGACACAGAATAATCACAGATCTTCCTCTAAAGATCTTTTAAGAGAACTGAAAACTCCTATTTTGCAAAAAAAGGCAAGGACATTTTTTGCTAAGAACTGATGCGTGCCTGTCATCATGATAATGATCACTATTGAGGGAAGCATGGATTGTCCTATGTGGAATTCATTGGGAATTCTTAATCCACTCAGCCTACAGTCCTCACCATGACTCCTGTTGTTTTTTTTTATTCCCCAAACGTGGGCATTTACAGGACACTGGATTTCAGGCCCTTGAGAAGACCTCCGACAACCAGTCTGAATGGTGACCATTAAAGAGCCCAGAAATCTTTAGGGACTGAGCATCATCTCAGATTGTATAGACCCAAACAGAGAACATGTCAAGAAATGTTAGCTTCACACTTTGGTAATTTTGCTTAGTTTAAATGTCTGTGATTGTATAAAGATAATGTTTTATAGTCCCTTGTTTATTCAATTACCCAAGATGGATATGAAAGCTATACAGCAATAAAAAAGACCAGAGAATGATTTATCCATCTGAATTTCAATGTTTGTAAAAGTAGGTATCAGATAAACCAAGGGCTGTAGGAAGAAGGAAAAAATATCTATCTTAAAAGAAATAGAGTCATAAGAATCCTTAGATGCAAGTACTGCAAGCAGTCTATTAAATCCAAATATCATGTCAAGTAATACAATGAGATTGAGTCAAATATTGTAGATACTAATAGAAATTTGTTCTATTTTGAGCTAGAAGCAAACATTTCATATTAAAGTTTCTCTGACAACAAAGAATACTGTCCCATCAATCTAAGTTTAGATTTGAACTCAATTTACATTTACTCTGGCTTGAAATAGTAAGTTAATTAGTAGTTAACATGCCACAAATATAGGGATATGTCTATGAAGAGCTATGATGGCCCAATGGCTAAACATCCAGCTGCTAATGATTAGGTTAACTATTTGAACTAACTGGGAACTCCAATGGGAGGAGGCAATGACAGTCTGCCCACATATACCAGCCGAAAGGATGCACAAGTTCAGAAACCATCCGGGCAAGTCCACTCTATTCTGTGGAATTGCTAGAGGTCAACATCGACTTGACAGGAATCGGTGTGAATGTTTGTTTTGATGCATATCCAAGAGAGAGAGATTTGGCATTTGCTGTTGTCGGTGGTTGCTATGATGTTGGCTGTGACCACTATAGTATGTGTAATAGAAAAACCTGTGTCTTCTCAATGATCTTAGACATGGTTGAGCATGGCGCTGAGCCTATTTTATTGAGGATTTTCTTCATTTTCATTGACCATTTAATCTCCCAAATGTTGTATGGTGTTCTTATTATTGGTAATTAGGTACTAACTTAAATTAGCCCTATATAGGACTTATGTGCAAATAGACTCAGTCCTATGCATGTTATTAAAATATATGAATGGCAGTGCTATGATACAAGCTTCTCTTTTTTTTTTAACTTATTTTAGCATCACTGCCACTGGTGGTCTTAGGAGCTACCCAGCCTTGCTCCTGGAGTGCTGCTGCTGGATTTGAACCACCAAGCCCGCGGGCCGCAGTCTCGCACTCAACCACTTACGCCACTGGGACTCAGTCCCAAGCTTCTCTTTCATAAAAACATTAAAGTCTCCTTCATGAAGGCACATCCCTTCTTGCGTCTATGAATTTTGACAAAGTTTTTTCAAAGTATTTGAGGCTGCATGAATGACATTATATAAATGAACAAACACACTCCTTGCCATCAAGTCAAAGAAGATGCATCGAGACCCCGGGGGACAGCTTTAAATGGCCACTTTGTGTATTTCTCAGATTGTAACTTTTTATAGGAGTAGATAGCCCAATCTCTCTTCTGTGAAGCAGTTGGTGCTTTTGAACAGCTAACCTTGACCTGTACATTTTTTGACTTGCCTGTTTGTTTTACTATTTTTAGATTTTTCTCCCAAGCATCATATTATCATTTACTTTCAATAAATTTAAATTATCCTTCTTTTATTTCAGTATATTAGTTTGAAGACATTTATCTAATAGATATTTCCTTTATTTTGATGGGAAAATGTATTATTAGTGTGCATTATAACTACATATATTATTTTATATGATTTATAAATTTCCTTACCAAGATTAAAAGATCTTCCCTTCTACAGATTAAGTCAAAAGGTTGCAGGCGAACATATGAGCTGCTATGCCACCAGGGCTTCTTGAATGACATTATAGTTACTTTATGATAGCACATATTGAGTCAGGAAGTAAAGGGTGTGTGAGACACTTTGAACATGATATCATAATCAGAACTTATTTATGAAGGTAATCTACTAAGAGTAAGTCCCCACAATACGAGAGATATTGCCTGTGCTGTCCGCTGATCACAATTTCATATTGAAAGACGTTCTGTTTGGAATAAACTCATGCACTTAGGAATTGTAATCTTACTAACAGCATCTTTTGACTTAATCTGTAGAAGGGAAGATCTTTTAATCTTGGTAAGGAAATTTATAAATCATTTAAAATAATATATGAAGTAGTTATAATGCACACTAATAATACATTTTTCCTATCAAAAATAAAGTAAATATCTATTAGATAAATGCCTTCAAACTAATATACTGAAATAAAGGAAGGATAATTTAAATTTATTGAAAGTAAATGATAATATGATGCTTGGGAGAAAAATCTAAAAATAGTAAAACAAACAGGCAAGTCAAAAAATGTACAACAGACATGACAGGAAATGTAAAACTGAAGAAATAAAAACTATAGTTATTATCTGCTTCACTGGAAATAGAACAGTGGTGGTTTTTAAGCTCCAATAACTGTAAGAATAAACACAACCATAATATTTGAGAGAGGATGTTGAGTAAAAAAAGGCCATTCTAATTCTCCTCAGGGGTATAATATTACCCTATCTGGAAAAAATATAGTCAATATGTAGCAAACTTATTTACCACCATTTTAGAATTTCAGCAATGAATAAAATTGAGCATATTCAAAGGTTATTTACACAAGTGTGATATTTTCTATAGTCATAGAATCACAAAAACATGTGAAAGCCCAGTTCCAAAAAAAAAATAGTGGTACAATGTGCTATTGTAAATGCATATTTACAGAGTTTCAAAGACTATATATTGACATAAAAGATATTTACTGGAGCCACTGAATTGGTTAGCACCCCCACGAACAACAGTACAAAACACTGTGCAGTGGTGCACGGTTCCCAAGTCATGGCAGTGTTCTCTCTGTCGTTCTTTCCTTGTATTCCTTCCTCCCAAACTTGATCTCTAGGCAAATGCTACCTTGCAGATCTCCCATGGCAGATTGTTCTAAGTAGTGCTGGCCTCTTTGGTTATGTAAGTGTCACCTGCCCCGCCCACCCACACATCAAAAGTCTTTAGCATATATATGAATGTGTGTCTGGGTGTTATTTTACCTATAGATAGAGAACACCTCCCTGGTATTAATTCATCCTAAGCAATATATAGACTACATATCGTTTGGTAAGATGAGTTTAAATCAAATGAATTCAGGTCTGAAGAGTGATGAGCATCCAATTGCTCTCATGATGTAGAAGGAGTGAGATGGGGCATCGTCCTCACTGGTGTTCCTGCAGACTTCACAAAACCAATAAACCTTGGATTTTGTTTCATAATTTATTCCATTCTGTGCAGCTAAGTTTTGTCATCTCTTCCAAGAAAAATTAGCACTGGTGTTCAGACACTATCTAGTTCAAAAATACTTCATCAGTCAAATTTGATTGCTTCAAAATGATGCTGAATATTTCCATCAAACAAAAGGAATATGAATCAAGAAACCTAATTATAAAATTTGTCCTTTAAGGACAATGGTGTTAGATGAAGTCATAATTTCTTAGTATTTATGCAATAGAAATACCACAAGTTATTTCTTCATTGTTCTGGAGGCTAAAATTCCAAATAGGCATCAGGCCATATCAATTCTTTCTTTTAGCAAGTCTTCTGTCCTTGGATTTCTTTGATTTATATTCTGCTCTCAAAGAGATGGTGCCTTCCTTTGTGTGATTTTGTGTCTGTTCTGGTCCCTCTCTCTTCTATTTGGGGGGGTTGGGGGACACTCTGGTCTCTCTTTTTTTTTGGGGGGGGGCATCACTGCTCTATGGTGGTGAGAGTAGGAGGCCCATCCCCACTGCTGGAATTGAACCTCCGTCCGAGTGGGCCGCAGTCCCACGCACAACCACTATGCCACCGTGGTCTCTCTTATAACTCAAAAATAGTTAGATTTAGAATCCATTCTATCATGATATGGCTTAAGTAATACAGTGAAAGAAATGCCCTATTTCTAAGCAGGGTCATATCTACAAGGGAAATATAATACAAGGGAAATATTTCATTATATATTTGGGGGATAAAATCCAATGAATAACAAGATATTTGTCAATTTTTACATGCTTATATGTTTTTATCCATATATAGAAACAACTCTTAAGTAAACATTTACAATTTATGTTAGCAATACAGTAAAATGGGAAGGTCCTCTGTGAACAGAATGACTCCCACGATTACCTGGACAGGCATACCCCACAGAGAAGGACATGCACATGCACAACCTGCAGATAGACATGAGACACACAGAAAACCATTCAATACTAGACTGTTCAAATCAAAGCCACAGAGTTTCTTGGTGGGAGCCCAAGAGGAATATTGGCCTGTATCTTTTGACAAGTTTGTCAAAAAAAAAAACAAATTAAGCATCAGAAGTTTGGGGTTAGGATCTTGCTAAAATAATATCACCCGAGGAGAAAAAGAGAAGATGAAATTCTAGACAGCCAGAACTTTGCTCATGCTTCTCTCTGATTAGCTGGGAGGAATAAGAAGCAGGACCAGCAATGGCTGTTGACACTTGAAATCTTCCCACCAGAGCATGGTAATCAAGGCACTAGAGAAAAAAAATCTTACATCATTGGCCAAATGGCTTTTATCAATACATACTTGAGGACTCATGACCCAATATTTGGAAAATATTCTGGTTCTTCCTCTGGAAGAGGGGAGAGATGGGGCCACATACAGTACTTGGAAATTTGAACTGTTCTTCACCTGCAGACACTTATTTTGTCTTCTTTTCTTGAAAAAGCAAAAAAAAATGTCTCCTAGTGTCAGGTAGGGGAGAAAAAAATTTATATATATACAGAAATGGAATCAAGTGTCCCTGTGAGATGTGGAGGAGAGTCCTTGTGACTTTCTAAGTAAGGGTAGCAAGAAGTGCCCCTCAGAATCAAGGGAGGCAAAGAAATAAAGTGGTGAAGTGATAAGCACTTGTAACCTTTCCTCTCAGTAAATGACCCTCAACTCAAGATAACTTTGTCCTGATGGAAACATTTCACAATGCCTGCAAATGACATTTAACTTTTTCCATCATTGATTATAGCACAGATTTAAAGAAATTTTTCTTGCTAAATATTATTTAAATCTATACACATTCTTAGTAATGCATTCAACAAATATGTTACTTCTCTTTCCAACTTAAAAGGTTTCACTTGGGAGAATTTTTCATGAGAGTAAGCAGTCTCCTTCTATATTTGAATCTTTAAATTGCACACACTCAAATTGAAGAGCCTGCAGATGGTAAAACCCACACAATGAGTTTTTATCATTATCAGTCAATCATATCTTAAGCATAATATATTTTGAAGCTCTCAAAAATGGATGCGTGTCTAAATCTCAAAGATATTTTCTGAGAATCAAATGTCATTAAAGAAAAGCACAAGGGCACTAATCCAAAGACCAGATTCCACTTTCATGTTAAAAGACATTTTATGTGAATCAAATTCATAGACATTTACATGGACAAAGAATAACTTTTATCTTGAGCTACCAAAGATTGTTAATTTCAGCAAACACAATTGGATTTCTTCAAATTAACACATTTTGGGAATTAATTTTTCACATCTGTACTTAAAGTATTAGTCTATCTGGGCTTAACTGGCATAGGCCAATATTTGTATCTTTCTTTGGTTGAAAAATCTAAGAAAAGTGTTTCCTAACAACCACAAATCAATAGCAAAACAAAAACTGCCAACCATTTTCTCTTCTGTCATCAACTCTTTTGTTTCCTCCAATATCTAGTACAACATGCAAACATACAGAGTAAAAAGCATTCTGACTCTCCCTGGAGAACAATCCCTCTCTACTCAAGACAGACGATTGCCCTTTTAAAACCCTTTATGTACGGTACTCTGGGTTAACCATTTCAATATTCATTGAACTCCCTTGCTATGCACAAGATGATAGATGAATTTTGGACATTAAGGAGAGTCAAAATTTGGCTAAATACTCTGCAGGACTTTATGTCAATAATGACAAAAAATGTAGTGCAAATATCTGTCAAGTTCAGTTCATAAGACATCCTCTGATAATAAGCTTACAAAAATAAGAAAGTTGGGATAAGGGAGAAGAAAGAAGAAATTCAAGCAGGACAAGAGGACTAAGAAGATAGTGTGGAAACTGCACCTGACTTCCTCTGGCTACAAAACAAGCAGGAGAATCTACCGCTGAAGCAGTCCAAGGCCAATTGCCACAGGGAAGAGGCCAGACATGCTGCCTCTGCCCCTCTTTCTTTACCTTGCTCTACCACAAAGTGTTCTTCCTAGAGCACTCCACCTCTGCTGTGTTGGATGTTCCTTTGTAATGGCCACTCACAGACAATATTCACAATTATGGGGGGTTGTTAGGGAAGTCAATGGGTTACCAGAAGTCAGGGTCATAAAACATTAGGATCACATTTTGGGTCCACACCTCCCCTCAGACCACAGCCAAGTCTCTCGCTGTTCCTCAGCCTCTCAGCCACTGACCCCTTGACCTCTGCCTTGCGCAGTGGGTCTGGAATCCTGCCCCAGAGTCTCAGGGTCTCTGGTGTCAGTGCTGTAGCTCCTCCGCTCAGCTGCCTCTCTCTGGGCCCTTAGCATGGAATGGAGTTACTGTCCCTATTATCACTTGAGAGTTTGGCTGAAAAACCATAAAATCCTTTCTGCCAAATTTATCCATTTCTGACTCATTGGCTCCTTCCAACAGGTTCACTGTAGGCTCTTCCTTCTGGACCAGTCTGTGGGTTCCCCTTCTCTGATTCTTAGATGCCTCTTTGTGTTATACTCAGGTGAATGGTCACCCAAACTGACCAATCCCTTCAATTCCTATTTCACATACCCTATTTATGCAATCATACCTGATCATTGAGTGGGAGTCACAGAAACATTGATAGAAAAGACATATTGAGACATCTCACTTTTGCGCAGGAAAATATTCATGGGGGTTCACAAAGCTCCAAGAAAAGAGATCCAATATCTTTTAGTTTAATCTTTCTTATAAATTTTTGAAGCTATCCTGTATATTATTAACAGCTCTTCCTACTCCTTTTTTAATTCTCTTCTTTTAAAGACCCTTATTTACATTTCGATTCTATTCCTAATTACAAAAGTGAACTTTGTGGGATTGTTTGTTTTAACACTAGATTGTCCTGTTAAGTATTAAGGCAATTTTGCCATTAATTAAATGGTGGTTGTGTACTCGACTGCTGACCAAACATTCAGTAGTTCAATTCCTTGGCTGCTATTCAGAAGAAAGTAGTAGCTTTGCTTCCATATTGTGTTAGTCTGGGTAGACTAGAGAAACAAATTCATAGACATGCATATGGATATAAGGGAAAGGTCTATACCCCAGAGTAATAGAACATTGAGAATGCATTCCAACCCAGTCCAGTCCAAGGTCATAAATTCTATATTAGCCCATATGTTTGACACCAGTCTCTAAAGCCTTGTGACTCATGACGCATGTGCAGTAAAGATGCCTCAGCGCTGGCAGGAGTCTCCCCATGACTCCTCGTTTCCAAGGTTCAGGGTCCATCAGCAGCATCCAGTGGTGGTAGAAGCAACTCAGTGCTGACAGGGGTCTCCATATGGCTTCTCCAGCTTCAGAGGTCTGGATCCATCAGGGTAAGACTGTGCGGCTCCTCCTCCAGCTCCTCCAGTTCCTCGAACACTGCCATCTTGTCTTGTCAGTAGTTCATCGTCTGGGAGATTGACTCCCAGAGACTGAGAGTCAAGTCTCTCTTCTCCAATCAGGAAATACTGTGAGGCATCCCAGAATTCTCAGGAGAAAGCCGTGCCCACACAAAGGTCACATCGACTACTCATTGGCTATCTCCAGATTAACAGGTTAGACTCCACCCCTACATCCCAATCATGAAATTGACATCATAAATACATGACCACTCCACATATAGATTCCCAGCCTTGGGAACCCTAGTCTCCATGGTCTGAGAGGGTCCACTAAGGGTCAGAATTGAGCCAGCCATGGTAGTGTAGTTCATTATGTTTGGGGCTGTAAGCACAGGCTAGCAGTTCAAAACCACCAGCTGCACCACGGAGGAAAAATAAGACTTTCTACTCTCATAAAGAGTTACAATCCCAGAGAATCATAGGGAACGGTTTTACTCTGCCCTCTAGGGTGGCTATGAATCATAAGTAACTCAGTGGCAGTGAAACAGCAAAAACTTTATTTTCAGCATTGTCTCAATACTTATGCAGAGACACATTTATGGATTAAGTACAGGATTAAACGCTAGAACTATTATTACAAAGCATGATCCTATAGTCATAATATTGTAGATGATGAACCCTTCATTCTTTTTAAATGATCTTATTGGCACTTAATCCACTTGTCATAAAATTCAACAATTCAACTGTATCTGTTTTTTATTTTTGAAACAGAAGGGGAGACTGTTTTGCAGGGTTGTGTGAAGGTCATTTTACCTTGATGAGAAGCTGTATGTGAAGGCCCTATTTTGTGAAATTTTACATTGTCTAATAATGACACTTGAATACAATGGCAAAGTCAAAAATTAAACTAAGTAAAAAGGAAACTTTACATGATTTTCTAAGGAATTTGACTTAGTTTTTAAATTGCAGAGTTATTGTTTTTCTTCCCTATATAATAAATTTACTTGGTGCCTAACATAGTAAACAACGACAATGTATGACTCTTCAGAAGCATTAGATAAAAGTTAAATAAATCAATAACGTGGATGCTCTGGAGGATCAGAGATCCCTTCACAAGAAAGAATTAAAGTTCACAAGCTGTGACAGTAGAAAAAATCATAGCATCATTATATTGGTGTTCAGCAGAGCTTACTCTTTACCTGATTTTGTCCTTAAATAGCTTGTAGGGATACTTTTCCTACCAAGCCAGGGAGCCTCAGATTTCTCATATATGTAACTGGGAAAGTAATGTTCGCAAAGTTTCTTTATCTCTTAACTTATATGACTTTTATCTAGTCCAGAGATCAAAATAAAAATTTAGAAATTATTCAAAAGCTATGATATACTTTCCATAAAATGGAATCACCATTACAGAGCTATGGTCTGAGAGCTTCAGTTTGCTGTCCCTGCAGCCAGTCAAAATAAATACAAGCCATGAAACCATGAACACACAAGAACCTTATATGTAGGAAATGTTCATTGCAATGTGCAAATGATTTCAAGCACATGATCATAGAGTAATATTACTAATGGAGATATAAAATACAAGAAGTAAAAATTTTGAGACAATAATGAGTTCTGTTTGGAAAAAATGAGTGAGAGATTGATAAACACTTTCATTTACAAATGTCCTAAGAGATAGTCACACTGCAAATGAGTCACATTGGTAAATAATAAAACTGAGGTGATGATCCAAAGAAACGCCTAAATAAAAAGTGAAATTGGAAGCTTCACAAATAAATTGACAAAATCCAGAGAAAACAGCAAACATTATGAAAGAAACATATCCAATGATAAAAACTTAGGAAATGTGTGTTAATGCCAGGGATATGAAACCAAAGTGGTAACTACATAAAAGTTGAGAAGGATTGGTCAAGACAATAGTAACATTAACATATTAACATATTAAAAATATAAAAATTCCCAAAAATCCAGGAGGAAGGTGCTAATTTTAATGTTTCTCTATTTTGTAACATGAGAAAGAACAATAATCTTACATAATGTACAGAAAGAAGACAGTTTTTTAGAAGGAAGGTACATTGTCTGCCCATTAGAACTTAAGTTGATGATAGAGGCTACAGCCAAAGAATAATAATCAATAGAATTTTTGGAAAACTGTCGACTTCCATGTATTTATTTCAAGCTAATTGGCAATGTAAGAAAACAGTAGGGAAAACATAGTGTTTCAATTTTTTAACCAAATTAAGAAATAATATTTTAAATGTTTTTATTTAAAGGAGTCTGGTGATCAAGTGGGATAAGCATTGCACTCCTAAAGCAAGGTCAGTGGTTTAAATCCCCCAGGCCCTTTGCAGCAGTAAAAGGAGATTATGGACTTCTATAAGATTAAGAGACTCAGCATTCCTAAAGGACAGTTGCACCCCAGACTATCCTGGTGTTATGAGTTGGAATACATTCAACGGCAGTGGTTTGACTTCTGAGTATGCAGATTGTCATGGCTATTTAGTATTCACCTTTATATAACCTACAGTGTATAGCTAGTTAATCCATGTGTATTAAGGCATGTTATGGGGTGAGCAAGAAAGTCATTCTTGAAGAGAAACCGTTGCTCAAGAGAACGATGAAAAAATGAAAGGCAGTGAAGAATAAGTCAGGAGTGAGTTCAAAGAATATCTTTTAGGATAGTCTTGTGTTCGTGGCTCTGCAATTGACAAACCTGACTGCTGACTATGGACATCCTGGTGGTCAAACAGGAAAAGTTTAAAAGTTTCTGAAAAAATCTTGACATTTCCGCAGCACTTCAATAGCAAGCCAACATTATGCACAGTGAGATTATACAGCAACTTCTTAGAAAAAAAAAAACTTTAGATAAATTCACTTCATTCTCTTAAGCTTGTAGAGTTAGAAAAAAAGTTAAAAACTGGTAGCATATGATACACAAGTGCCTAATATTGTCTCTTTCTGTAAGTTTAATGTAGAGGTGCTGAAATATATTACAAATAAAAATTGTAATTGAGGGATCGAGGAAAGTAGAAGATCAAGATTTGGGAAAAGTGAAGAGATGAGGTTTGTGAATTGATTGAAGATGCTTTCATTTTTTTAATTATGGATACTTTGTATTTGTGTCAAGCAATAATATAAGATAGGTGACTGGATCCTATGAATAGTGTAATAGGCTTAAGCAAAGGGCAGGAGGAGTCTTGAAGAACTCCTAGAGAACTGAGGTCTGAAGTTTCTTATCAGTGTTTCCGAGATAACACTTAGGCCTTGGACCAAAACTCAGGAATCTAGGAGAACTTTTTGTGGTTTGGGTGGAGTCTAGAGCAGAGGAAACCTGACAAAAATTATAATCTTCCAAAGGTGAAACTTTTACCTAAAGTTGGCTGGATACCTGATTCCAAGGATCTCTTGAGTTGTTTTACTTATAAATATGCCAATGAAGATTAGGAGAAATTGAAAGAAATAGGACCATGAAACCCTTTTTCCCAATACCATAAGTATTTATCACAGATAATAGCTGCACAGATAAAAACAGCTCATTACTTTTTAACTATACTTTATCAAGAAAATCTTCCCCCAAAAGAGTATTTTTAGGTCTTTCACCGGAATTTCTACATAACTAAAATTTTACTATATCATACTATATGGTAGTATCACAGAAACCCAAATGATTTAAATTAATTAGCATATATATCCTTGGGAACCTACTGTAGGATGTGGCTGGAACAGATATTATTATTCCTCAGAGAAAACCGAGACATTGAGTAGACAGCTACTCTGTGAAGCCAATTAAAAAGAAGGAGAGCTGAAGTCTATAAATTGTAGATGGGTTTATATTGTACCTGACCTAGCTCAGGAAAAAAGAGAATCAAAAGAGGGAGATTCATGCTTTCCAGGCATGCCTCAGGAATTGAAGATTCTCTTTTTATGTTAATCCACTCACTTTGAGCCAAAAGCTGACAGTGCACAGACAACAAAGGGGCTGTGAGGTCTGCTGTCCAAAAATACTCACTGCAATTTGTCAGGCTTCACATTAAACATGGCTTTCTGCACATCACTGGCCTCTAAACATAAAAGATTCTTTTGGTTTCTCTAATTAAATACAGTGAGATCAAAGGTCCCCCCAAGTCTCTCTCGCTCACTCTTTGCCTCATGGTGTTCCAGGACTGAAAGCAAAGGAGAGGTGGATGAGGCAGTGTGAGAAGTCCCAGGGAGTAAGTCCTCTTCAGGGTTACTTTACCACTTTTAAGAAGCAAAGTTGGACGAGCCTAGAAGCACTGCCCATACTTCCTGGGTTTGTGTTTTCCTTTTAATCACAGAATTATTTTGACATCAGATGTGGAAGACACAGAGATACAGACCACAGAGGCACCAGCCAGTTGTCACTGTGCGACGGACGACTTTGTGTTACTCTTTCTCTAGTTGAAATGAGCCTAGGAACAATTCATTCTCATAAGTCAGCAACAAATTATGATGGAAGATGCGCTAATAAAATGGGTGGCTTGTCATTGAACAACTTAACTCATTGTTTAGATTTATGACTCCCTTTATAGATTATTCACAATGAACTTATTGTTGACAAGAAATTCACCGGCAATGGAATGACCTAATCCTCATTCTATTTGAGTGAGTCAATGGTGATTATTCTGAATGAGGAAACAGTAAGTTATAGATTGAGAACGTGCCCCCTCTTTCAGAAGTAGTAGGTTGTGACAGAATACGGAATTGAAAATTAGAACTGGTAGAGTTTTATGGAAGATGAACTTGGGCTCACTGACTCTGTTTCTTTCCAAAAACATTAAAGAAACCCAAATTTATAAAAGGAAAACAAAAAGAACTGTGAAACTTTAAAAAGAACATTGACCACATTAAATATTATATGGCCCTAAACATATTTAAGAGTGTTTTACAAGGGATTTTCCACACAGAAATATAATAATCTAATAAAACATTTAAGTGACAAATAATTGTCAATGGATTCCTAGAGAAAATGCAAATGTCTTTATACTTTTTTTAGCAACAAATTTGCTCTCTTCAATATGCTTTTTATTAAAATGTAATAAAAAATGTCTCCCCCAAAACAGATGGTAGATGACATGATAAATTAAAGCCTCACATAAGTGAGAATAGCAAAGAAATAACTTACTGGTGACATAAATGACATTTACAATAACACATATGTTTTTTCCTAATGAACATAAGATGAACTTGATATGCAAAAGACCTTTATTCTGGAATAAGAAAAGCTAGAGAAGGAAAATAAAAGAGGCAGCAACTTGGATCTCTATAAAAATAAGGAATGCAATTTATGACATATTCAAGTTTGGAGGGAAAGAATGGCAATGGAAAATCAGAACAGATAAAACATTAGCTATTTTCAGGTAGGATTATCTCTTATTCTTCTGTGTCAGCCCAAAATAAATAATAATAATATTAATAATAATAAACATATCAAATGGATTGAAAAACTGCTTCAGTGTATTATCTCCTTGTGCTCCGATATGACATTAAAATATATATAACCTTATTTGCCACCAATATCAAATGGTCCCAGTATGTATTTATGAGAATTGATGGCAGGAGGGAAACTTCAAATGGTTATTGAAGTAAGGAATTGTAAATAAATAAATAAATAATAGATAAATAGATGCAGGCTTCCTGCCTCCCTCAACATAAAATCTATCAGGTCAGGATACTCCTGAAAGCAATATAAGACATTTATTCCAACACCAAAGAGCTGAGGGTCTTGAGAATTCAATAGCTCTAAAATGAATGGGAATTGCTGAAAGAGAGTGACTACATCCCCACTTGGCGCTTGTCTACCCACTTTATGGCAGAGGGTAACATGGAGTTCCAGGCCAGGCCAGCAGGGAGGGGAGCGGAATGTGTGCCTTTTACATGAGGTAAAGGAAAAATGATGCTCTTTAACGTGTTGTTGTTGTTGTTGTTGTTCTTTGTTTTGCAATATTAGGAAGTCAGTGGGAGCTGAATGAGGTCTGTTAGATGGATGCCTAGTGATCTCCCACAGAAACTCTCACAACATGGCTCTTGCTATAGGAACGGACTAAGCAAGGCCATTTTCTCAGAGAAGGACTCTCTGGTGACGTTTTCCCTGGTGTTTTCTGGGAAACCTTTGGCTAAAATATCCAAAACACTCCCAAAATTGGCAGATGATACTCTTCTTTGGCTCTGCAGAAGATCAAAAAGCAAAATGTCTTAAGGGTCTCCTCAAACTGTGGCCTTATCCCTTGACTTGTCAACTGTTGTGTTTATTGGGACCATTTACCCGTCTTGGCAGCTTTTGCTTTGATTAATCTTTGTCTTCATGATTGAACTGGAAAAGTTACATTATACTTCTTTTTAGAATTCTTCCAAGGAATATTGTAGGCCCTTCATCTCTATTGTTGGAAATGCCCACTCTGAAAGCTCTGCTCCAGTCTGGAGGTAATCTGTGGAGAAGCGTCTTGGCACCACTTGAGCAAAACAATTCTCCACTTCTATTTTCCACTCAGAATTGTGCAAGTTTAACTTATGGAGGTGTTTATGGTGGTGTCCACTGTTTCGGTTGCTAGTTGCCAGGCTTCTTCAATTTGGACACAGACCAGATAGGGTATCTTCTTGGGAAATGCATGGCCTCTATATGTGACCAAAGATTCAACTTTCACATTGGCTCCTCTGTCCTTAAAGGACGTTCTTTATTCAGGAAACACAGGGTGGATGTGGGATATACCATGGTACATTGAGGGAATTCCCATTGATAAACAATTGAATGTAAACTGTTGAACTGCCCTGTCAATTTTCATCTTTTTAACAATAAAATGTTTTTAAATTAAAGTAAAATAAATGACCACCATCACCACCAGTAAAATGGCGAGTTACATATTTGTTAAGTTATGATTTCGATGTGACACTGTCCTTGTAAATATTTAGTAAAGAATCAATGATTTCACCATTCTTCCACCGGAACTTTGCTATAACTTTGATGTTTGTCCTTGCTTCAATTTTTGTCAGATTCATGTTGGTATGATCAGTGTAATGATTGTCTAATAATGATTAGTGTAATAATAGTTGATGTATATTGAAGGCTCAATTGCTCTTTTTGAACTGATGTCTTATTGTTGCTCATTGCTCATATTAGAACCAGTTCAGACACGTGATAACGTATTAGTTAGAGTTTCTTTGGTGCAAAATATTTTTAAAACTCATGCATAGTTTTCAAAGGAAGAATTATCCGTGAACTTTTTGAAGACATCTCTATAAAAACTTTATGGTATCAAAGAATTAACTTGAAATATGTATCCTCTAAATAACACTGTATGTCAATAGCATGTTACAGAAATACTCTAATATATTTTTGTTTTTTTCTACAAAAGAAAAATAGAAATTTATTTGGTTAAATGGAGGATGTAACTATCAGTTCAATCATGCTTAAATCCATTGGCACTGAGTCAATTTCAACCCATGGAAACCTGATGGGACCAAGCAGAAAGGCTTCATAAGATTTCCAAGGTTGTAGTTCTTATTGGACCGGACTTCTGCAGCTCTCTCCAGGGGAGGAAATGGTAGTAGAAATACTAATGGGTCCTCTATAAAATATCTAGTGTCAATTTAGCCCTCAATAAATGTCAAACATTATTATTTTAGTCCACACATTTCATATGCGTTAAAAATACACACTTGCAATAGATATTTTTAAAGTAAAAGAAGATCATTTGGTGTCTCATTTTCGAATTTCATTTCTTAAGCAGTAAGACAACCTCTTTTGGCAAAGCCTCTTCAACAGTTGTTATCTGTGCTTGTCTGGGAAACTGCTAATATCTTTGCATACTGAGCAGAGCTTCACAACTCTGCAAACAATATATATATATATATATACATATATATATAAATTTCAAGAATTTTTTTATTAGGAATGGCCAATAAACAGCTTAGTGCTTTGCAAATATTGAACCTGGGAAGTCATACTACATATGCTAAAAATGTATGAGGTGTAGCTGATGGTCCATTAAAGACATAAATATGGAGAAAGCATATAAAATAATTGTTAGAGCTTATGATATCTAGTCATTGACTATACTCATGGAAAACTAAAAATTATAGTAAGATTCTGAGAAGAAACAAAACAGTGAATGCAAGATATTTTTAGCTAAATTTCAGGTGTGTTTTGGCAAAATTCAAAAGAGAGAAGCATAGAAAAATGGTGAGCTGAAAATGTCACAGCATTTTTCAGCCGACTTCATGTTTGCTTAGATGAAGCATAGAACCTATGGCCGTTGAGATCATTCTAACTCATGAAAACTCTTCTCAACTACAGGGTAACATAGATCTCCATAGAATTTCCATGGCTATAATCTTTACAGAAGAAATCCGTCAGGACTTTTGTCCATGGAGATGCTAGTGGCTTCCGTATTCACAAAACTATTTGCACAACCCAATGGCAATACTTTTCCTTACTTATATACATGCATAATAGCTAAGTTTGGTTATCTGCCTCCGTGCTAAAGCAGCAGTTGAAAGCCACCTCTATTTAATGATAAAACATGGAGACAATATAATAAGAAAAGGTCCCTTAACCCATATGCCATAGGCCAGTCAGGAGCCTTGGTATCATAATGGCTATATGTTGGCCTGTGGTTGCCAAACTGCCTGCCATCATGGAAGGAAAGAGATGGCCCTTTCTAGTCCCACTAACAGTGAGATTCTGAGAAACTCAGAATTAGTTTAAATCTGTCTTATAGGGTCCTTGCGGGTTGACATTGACTCCACAACAGGGAAGGTTTTTTGTTTGTTAGGTTTGAAATAGTTATTTCCAATGAATAGTTTAGGCCTTTCACCTCGATTGTTTAAAATGCCCACACTGACAGCTCTGCTCCAGTCTATATGTGATCTGTGGAGAAAAGTCTTGGCACCGCTTGAACAAAACAATTCTCCACTTTTATTTTCCAGCCAGAATGGTGTAAGTCTAATCTATAAAGGTGTTTATGGTGTTGTCCCTTGTTTCCGTTGTTAATGGCCAGACCTCTTCAGTTTTGAGACAGACAAGATGGGCTGTCTTCCTCGGAAATGCATGGCACGATCTGTGACTGTGGTTTCCATGTCCACACTGACCCCTCCGCCCTTCTTAAAGGGTTTTCTTTACTCAGGAAACAAAGGGAAGAGGGTGGCTATAACATGGTACATTGAGAGAATTTCCACGGACAAACCATTGATTATAAAACTGATGAACTGCTTCAATAATAGATACTTCAGCCCAACACTTTTGCACACTGTATTGGATTGTTGTTACTCTAATTAAGTGCTGCAGAATTGTTGGATTCTTAGCCACCTTGTACACAGCAGAATGGAACAGTGCGAGGTTCTGAACTATCCTTACAATGTCTGAACCCCCTGCTGAAGCGACAGCATCAGTATTTCTCATTGGGGACCTTCATTTTTTTTGTGGCCCCTCCATTTTACCAAGCATAGTGTCCTGCTCCAGAGAAAGGTCTCACCCAACATGTAAAAGACAAAGTCTTTCCATCCTTGCCATCAAGGAGCACGTTGGGAAAACTTCTCCCAGGAGATCTTTCTTTGTCTTTTCTGTAGTTCATGGTGTTTTCAATATTGTTCTCCTGTACCACAGTTGAAATGCATTGATTCTTCTCCTGGTTAGTGAATAAGACTGTAAGAAGGTAGTGTGGAAAAAAATCTCATATATGGCATTTAGTAAATCTTGATTTTCTTTAGATGAACAGCATCTGTGCTCAAACAGTATATTAAAGATGAAGAAAACAAACTGATTTCTAAGTTTGTATGGCTGATGTATCAGGGAAAGTCCAAATAGGAAAAAAAGATGGCACTCTGATTATTTGATTCAGGTGAGTTTAGCAAAGACACTATTGCTAAAGGGAAGGGTGGGATGAAGGAAAACAAGAAATGATACGAAAATTCAGAAACTAACACCAGCAGAAAAGCAGTACCTCCTTGGGCCAAAGGAGCATGTGATGTTAGCCACAGTAATAATCACAGCCAAGTAAGTGGAAGATGAACAGCTGAACTGTGGGCTCAGAGCAAGAAGAGAAATAAACAAGGAGGCCATGTGGGATATAAACACTCAGAACACTATATTCCCATAGCTCTCATCTCCTTCAAATGTCTCCCATCAGCTGAGTCCAGCTTAAAGTCAAAGACCAGGATGCTCACATGATACAATTTATCCCCATGATTCTGTCTCTCTGGAAGACAGCCTAGGCCAAAGAGAATCTGAGAATCAATAAACGAGCCTGAGTAGGGGTAGAGGGAATAAGTAGAAAATAACTAGCCTAGATGAATAAAATGTGATTAGAATGAAAGCTTAATTTTCAAAGTGCCTGTTAGTGATACTATAAAGAAGATGCTAAAACTTTTTTATGGCAACGGTTTTGCAATATGCATGAAATTTTTTCATCCACTACATCTCAGCTTTGCTTTAAGTATTTTTTAATTTATACAAATGCATGCAATAAAGTGCAATTACAGCTCAATTAAAGTTCTAGTGCAATTAAAGCACACTCAAAATAAATGGTAGAAAACAAATCTTTGATGGGGTTTTTGTTCACATTTACTAGCACTATGGCTCTTTAAGCTACAAATCTGTTGTTAGAGGTGCATGGAAATATATTGTAGTGTTAGGTAACCTTCCCAATAAATAAATTATAATAAAGCCTTTATCAAATTTCTGCATATCTTTGATTTGATGTGGAAAAAGGTTAAAAGTAACCATTCATCTTATCATTTCAATTAAATAAAAAAATGCACTGAAATTGAAAAGCATTTTTAGTCAAATATCAGAAGATAGCAAAGCTCTGAAAACATTCAGAGATGCCTTGGACGTGAAAATCAGTAAATACATGGAAACTTATTACCTCAAAATAAAACAGCTCCTTCTCAGGTTCAATTAAAACAACAAATGCAACATGCCCTCTTTATCATTTGGGTTATAATGGATTAGACCATTATAGGTAGTTCAAATTTGACAGCATATTAAAGAATAAACAAATATCTGCTTGATCCTTATCATTAGATGAAATTCAAAGCATCAGGTTAAATGCCATTCAAAACACACAAAAAAATCTAATTCATTGAACTTCATTCCTTGTGCCTTTATAATTGACCTGAGGAGGTCAAAGGAATTTCATAAATACTTCACATATACAGAAAATGTACATCCATGCATTGCTACACACACTAGCAGTGAATGGAGAACTACTCATTGAATAATTAATAATCAGGATATAATTATAAACGTAGTAGAACTTTCTCTAAAGTTTGAAGGACATGTAGTGATGAGCTCGTAATGGGAAAAGGACCCTCAAAGAATTAAAAAAAAATCATACAAATGAAATTATTTGAGATTACTTCATAGACATACATATTATTTAATAGTGAATAAGGGTACATTTCTAAAATAGAGGATTCACAAGGGAAGCAGTGTATAAATAATTTTACTAAAGGAGCAAAAAGTGAACTTGCATACTTTACAGTGACATCATCCCAGAAGTATAACCTGTGATCACCGTGCTAGCAATATGAAGTGATGCAGGCTGTTTTTTCAGATGAAGGATCTCATAAGTGAGCTTCAAGATGAAGCAAATAAGTAAGATAGAAGAGACTGAAAATAGAAGAGTCCTAAAGGTATGATAGTTACTAAAGTTCCAAGGTCTCATGCTAATAAAAGTAATGGAGGTGGTGTGGCAGGAAAGAAAAGAGTTGGCTTTTTCTTTTTTTCAGGAAGTGAATGTCAAAAGAAAATGAAGGGTGAAAGAGGATGTCAGCATCTCAAGCCCGTGTGATTGCAATGATTTTGGCCATGGGTAAATCTAGATGCACACCTGGCCAAAAATCGAGTGCTATTGCCCTCCATCTCTAGGCAGCGTCAAAGATGGTTGGTGGGAAAGAAGCCCCTTGTTTCTGTACCAGTCAAACATCTACAAACTGTCTAATGGTTCAAGAAAATGTTGTAGTTCTCTAGTAATCCTTGGACCAGAGGTTGGCAGACTTTGTCTTGTGAGTCATATGCAGCTCCTGAGTGCTCACATGTGGCTCTGAATGACATAAAATTTGGGGAAAAATTAAAGGTTTTTATTCAAATGAGATGATTTCTTTTCTTTGTAAAATTTTATTTCTGGCCCTCGAACATTTTTTAAATTATTGTGAGGGACAGGATGGACTCTTCCATTTCAAAAGTTTCCTGATCCCTGTCACAGACTCAATCTGATCTCTTAGGACAGTAGCTCTCTCATAGGGCTGTGCAAGGATAATTCGAAAAATACCTATGTGAACAACTTTGAGAAGTGCAAAGCTACACCTCATATTTCTATTCACTGTAGTTGTTGGTAGGTTGCATAGGGTTGGTTCCTACCTCTGCAGGTCTGGGAATACTAGAGAAACAAATTCATATCATAGACAATCATATATGTATAATAAAGAGCTTGATGTCAAAGAGTAATTGTGTATTACAAAAACATCCCAGCCCAGTTCAGATCAAGTCCATAAGTCTGATATTAGCCCATACGTCTGATATCAGTCAATAATTTCCTCTTCACACTCATGAAACATATGCAATGATGCCAAATGTAGGAAGATCATGTGCCAATTGGTGGAAATTCCTCTGAATCAAGTGATGCTGGAAGCATCTTAATGGTGGCATTTGTCTCCACCTGAGTCCACCATCTTCAGAGCTCTGATTCCATCAGTGTAGTTCCATGTGGCTTGTCAACAGAAATGTCCTGCAAGGAGAGGAAGTTCCACCTCCAGGAAGAAAAACAGGAGACTGCAGAATCCTCAGGAGAAGGCTTCATTGGTTATGGACTGGCTGACAGGCTAGACTCCATCCCTTCACAAGTTGACAGGGGATTATCTAACTGCCACACTACCCAAGAGACCCTATGCACCATGGCATGAAACTTTGTCCAATAATGAACCATCCTATCACTTGGTGCTATGTTTGAACTCATTATTGCAGCCACAATTCACCCCCCTGGAAGCCCTTCCTTGCTTTCACTGCCCCTCCACTTTACCAAGAATGATGTCCTCTACTGAGAACATCTACAGATATGTGACAAAATCTTACCATCTTTGCCTCTCAGGAGCACTCTGGACATACTTCTTCCAAGTGAGATTTGTTTTTTTCATTGAGCATATTCATTGTACTTTAAACAGCACTACAATTCAAAGGCCTGGGTTGGATTTTTCTTCAGTATTGTCTGTTTAATGTTTAACTTACACGTGCATAGGGAATCATTTAAAATGCTATGACTTGAGTCAGGCTCACCTTAATTCTCAAAGTAACGTTCTTTATTTTTCAATACTCTAATAGAACTATTGGGGGGGTAGTGATTATTATTGGGCCGCTAACTTCATTAGTCCACAAACACCAGCCTATCCTTGAGAGAAAGACAGGACTTTCTACTCTTGATGATAATCTTGTAAACTTGCAGGGAATGTAATGCCATTTTGAGTTGGCATCTACATGATGACAATAAGTTTTTGGAGAAAGGCATCCTCAGTGGAAGATTTAACTTGATTGCTGCTTTCATGAGCATTGATTATGATCCAAGCAGAATGAAATCCTTTACAACTTCCACCCTTTCTCCATTTATCATGGTGTTGTCTATTGGTACAGCTCTGAGGCTTTGGGTCTGCTTGACCTGGAGTTGTAATCCATATTAGAAGGTGCAGTCCTTGGTCTTTAGAAGCAAGTGTTTCAAGTACTCCTTGCTTTCAGCAAGCAAGGTTGTGTCATCTGCATATTGCAGGATGTTAGTATCTTTCCTCCAACCCTTATCCCACATTCTTCTGAATATAGTCCAACTTTTCTGATTATTTCCTGGCGATACTGATTCAATAAGTGTGATAAGAGGATAAAATCCTGAGATGTACTTTTTCTGACTTTAAGCCATGCAATATTCCTTTGTTGCATTCAAACTGTTCCCTCTTGATCCATGTACAATTTCCTCATGAGTACAACGAAGTGTTCTGAAATCCCATTCTTCTCAAGGTTATCCATATTGCTTTATGCTCCACACAACTACCTTGAGTTAGTCAAGAGAGCACAAATAAACTTATTTGTGGTATTCTCTGCTTTCGTCCAAAATCCAACTGACATCAGTAATGATATTGCTTACCCATGTCCTGACCTGAATCCAACCTAAACCTCTGGAAATTCCCTGTCAATGTCCTCCAGCAACGTGAATATTGACAAAATCCCAAGTCACTGACCACTTGCAATATTCCTGATAAAATAGCGACATTGTACAGTCAGAATTACTCATTTAACATTTTGCTGTACTGACTTGGTTTTCAGTAATATTTAAACTATCCCGCAGGTATTTCGAACACCAGAAGAGGATGGACCAATTTCAGGGAAGCTTCAAGAGTAAACAGATAGAAAGAAGCAGACCACCTTGTAAAACATTAGTCACAGAAATGTTCATCAATAGCAGAAGAGCACTGCCTGACGAGTTGCCAGAAAAGAGGTCCCTCAGACTGCAAAGCATTAGAATTTGACTAGAGATAGCTGACTTTTGACCATAGACTTGTTTTATTTCCATGGATGGAGCTGTGCTTTCAGAATGTTCATTTTCTGTTATAGTTAAAGTTCTGTGTACACTTGACTGCAAAGAGACTCTCAGAAAATGTGTTGTAAAACAGTCATTTAAGTAATAATAAGTGATGCCACACCTATTCCTATCACCTTCGTTTATAGAATTATGAATCCTAGACTGGAGACCAACAGCACCATTTATTTCACCCAAATTTAGATCACAAATAAACTCCTGAAGAACATTGGTCCAATCATGTGAAGTATTATCACACATCTGGCCTGATCATTGGCTCTTTGGAATGCCATTCCATAATTCTTCCAAACCAGAGCTTTCTAAATAAAACTGGGCATTCTGTTGATGGTGTTGTTAGGTGTCTTTGTTTTTCTTCTGATTCAATGCTTTTCCCATGTACAACAGAAAGAAACGCCAGACTTGAGCCATCCAGACCATTGTTCCTATGTTTGAGTCTGTGGTGGTATCCACCTCATTAATAAATCTCATCTAGAAGCTTCCAAATTTCACTTCCTCTCTACTTTACCATGCATAGCATCCTTATTGCAAGACCTGTTTCTGCAGATAGTATGTCCAAAGTATGTGAGACAAAGTCTCATCACCCTTGCCTCATTAGCATTCTAGATGAAAATCTTCCACGACATCTGTTTGCTTTTGTGGCAGTTCAAGGTATGTTAAATATTCTTTGTTAATACTATGTTTCAAATATATTGATTCTTCTTCAGTCTTCCTTAATCATGTGGCAGTCATGTGCTTATGTTAATTTTATGATTGAAATGTAGGGGTGGAGTCTAGCCTGTTAATCTGGAGATAGCCATTGAGTAGCCAATAAGGCCTCTATGTGGGCATAACTTTCTCCTGAGACTTCTGGGAAATCTTGCGGTATTTCCTTCGTGAAGATGAGAAGCTATCTTCTCCATTTGTGGGGAGTTAGTTTCAGAGACGATTACTCACGGACAAGACAAGCTGGCAGTGTTTGAGAAGTTGGAGGAGCTAGCTGAGAGACCACACTGCTTTGCCCTGATGAAGCCAGACCTCTGAACCCGAGACAGCCAGTTGGAGACCTCCACCAGTGATGAGTTGCTTCTGCTGTTGATGGACCCTGAGCCCTGGAGGCGAGGTGCCCTGCCAGCACTGGGATTCTGCACCTACCGACCTATGACTTCGTGATTCGGAAGAAGACTTTATAGACTGATTTAGGGCATTTGGGTTAATATCAGACTTATGACTTTGAGCTGGACTGGGCAGGGATGCTTTCTCCATGTCCCATTTCTTTTGTATATAAACCCTTTCCTTATATCGATAAGTCTGTACTTGAATTTGTTCCTCTAATCTACCCAGACTAACACAATCAGTGTCCAAACTTTCACATGTATATGAAGCAACTGATAATACTATTTGTTGGATCATGCATAACTTAGTCTTCAAAAGAGTATCCTGGATTTTCAAAACTTAAAAAATGTCTTGTGTAGTAGATATTTCCAGTGTAAGAAGTCATTTTATCTTTTGACTGCGTCTTCCATGAACATTGATTGTAGATCCAAGAATAAAAAGTTCCTTGACAATTTTAATCTTTTATCTGTTTATTATGATGCTAACTATTGGTCTAATGTTGAAAATCTTGGTCTTCTTTTCCCTGAGTTTTAATCTATGCTAAAACTGTAAGCTATGATTTCAACAGAAAGTCTTTCAAGTCTTTTTCACTTTCAGTAAGCAAGATTGTGTCATCTGCACATTGCAAGTTATTAACAAGCCTTTCTCCAATCCTGACGCCACATTCTTCTTCATAGTATTCACTTCTCTGATTATTTATGTTAGCATACAAATTGATTAAGTACAGTGACAGGATGCAACCCTGTTACACACCTTTCCTGATTTTAAAATGTGAAGTATCTCTTTGCAAAACTGCCTCTGGATCCTTGTAAGCATAAGAAACTCTTCTGTAAGCCTATTCTTCTCAAAGTTAGCCACAGTTTGTTATGACCCATAGAGTTTAATGCCTTTGCACAGTCAATCAAACAAGTAAACATTTTTGTGGTATTCTCTGCTTTTGGATAAGATCCTTCTGACATCGTTAGTGATGGCCCTTGGTCCATTTTTTGGTCATTACAAATTCTATCAGCATGAATTAGCATGAATGGGTAGGAGTTGAGTCCTACAAAGTCACCTGGTCATAGCCTGATGATGTTCTTTTGGTAGGTGTGAGCTTTTTTATGAAAGGAAGTGTGAGACCTTTTTTATGAAATGAGGTGTGACCTTCTTTCTCATTATACTTGTTAAGAATAAGTGTCTGACTTCATTAAAGGAAGGAGTCAGAAGACATTTGCAACAAGTCAATTTTTCAATAATTTTAGAATTCCAATTTATATATTTAACAAAACAGATGCAATGCCTGAAGCAAGCACACATTTGTGCCAAGAAATTGGAAAGTTTGTTACCTGGCCAACCAACAGGAAGAAATCTAAATCTGTGCCAATTTCAAGGAAATGTGGTCTGATGAGATGTTGAGAATATATTTTCTTTTTACCTGAGCTCTTGGTGTCAGCTCATTTTTCCATTCCATCCCATATGAGACCTTGAAAATTTATTAATTATTATTCTTTTTCATGCCTGTTGTCCATCCCCCTAATTGGGGGGTCATATGTAGATCATTGTGATAGGTTGTCTCTCTCCCCCTTGCTAGTTGTGTTTTTGGTCCTGAGGGGTTTATCTGTCCTGTATTCCCAGGTCTTATCTGTACTTGCTCTCCCTTAATCTACCTGAATTTGTATGGTAATGCTCTGAAAATAATGATGACAACATATATACAAATGTGCTTGACCCAATGGATGGATGGATTGATGGATGGATTGTGATAAGGGCTCTAAGTTAGAAGTGAATCACTACCCATGGAAGCAGCAGTCAAGAAATTAAATGGCTATTTCTTTGAGCACCTTGGCTTCTACAAGACTGTCAGATTTATCTATATGGCCCTCTTATACTTGTCTTTGTAATTCCCACTAGATGATTGACTCTCATTTTTAGGGGCCTTCAAGGTGGTTCTAACTCATAGCAACCCTATGTACAACAGAACACGCACTGCTGGATTCTGTAATGCACTCGCAAGTGTTTGCATATTTGAGCCCAAGTTTGGAGCCACTGTATCAATTTGTCTCAAGGGCCTTTTCTCTTTTGCTGCATTTCTGTTTCACCAAGTATGATATTCTCCAGGATTGGCCTTTCCTGATAACAAGTCCAAAGTATGTGAAAAGCAGTCTCACCATCTGTGTTAGTCTGGGTAGAATAAAGAAACAAATTCATGGAGACACTCATATGCATATAAGGGAGAGGTTTATATACAAGAGGAAATGAACATTGAGTAACCATCCTATCCTGGCCCAGTCCTAGGTCAGAAGTCTGATATTGTCCCATAGGTCCTACATCAATGATAAAGTCCTCTTCAGACTCACAAAACTCATTCAATGGTGCTGAATGCAGAACAATCACAAGCCAGTTTGTAGAAAGTCTTTGGACCCAGTGGTGTTATAAGCATCTCAGTGCTAGCATGCATCTTCATGGGATTACTCCAGTTCCCAGGGCTGCATCAGGGTAGGTACATGTGGCTTCACCTCAAGGAAGTCAGCCTTGTCAGTAGAGAGTTTCTAAGCGAGTGAATTGAGAAAGGTAGTGTTTCCTGCTTCCAAGAAGGAATTACCACATTTCCCAGAATTCTCAGAGGAGAAAGCCATGCGCACACAGAGATCTCATTGGTTATCTCCAGATTCACAAGCAAGACTCCACCCTTACACTCTTAATACTCAAATTGACTGCCACACCACCCTTGTCTCTAAGAGCATTCTGGTTGTATATTTTCTAAAACAGATCTTTGGATATTTTGGCTGTTCCTGGTAATTTCAAAATGATTAGGAGGGATAATTTAAAAAGGGGGGTGTGTGGAACACTAATGGAGAAGACTGGTTAGTTTTAGCTGCCATTTCCCTATCTTTAATAATAAGTCATCTCTGAAATAGAAACAGAAAGCCCTCCCAAGACCATCAGGGAACAGGAGCTACTAATGGAGCACACTGAACATCCTTCTATGAATAAAGTATCCACAGCTATGCTAGAGCAACTAGGGAATGGAGCCAAGAAGACAAATGGCCTGTGCAAGGAAATATTGAGACAACAAGTGGGGGTAGCCGGGGGCCTCCCTAGCTCAGAGAGGTAGAAACCAAGATAGAGAACCAAAGAGTAAAATTTTGCTGACTGAGGAGAAGGGCTACTAAGGGAACATATCTATATAGATTTTTTTTTTCTGATTGAGGCTTATGGTAAACTTTTAGCTTAACTATTAAACTGGTTGACATATTTGAAATGTATAAAGTATGTATCTACGAGAAGTTAAAGTCTTTAAAAAGGAAGTGGAATACAGAAATATTGACATTCTCTCCCTTAGTGAGCAGAAACGGCCTGGTATTAGTCATTTTGAATCAGGAACACATAGGGTTTACTCTACAGTTAATGACAAACTCAAGAGGAATGAGAGTGAATTCATCATCAAAAAATAAATAAAGCAAAAACAATTCAAGATCTGTCTTGCAGTTCAGTGCTATCTATGATATAATTGTGTCTATCTACCTGAGGAAATCCAATTGATACAATTACTATTCAAATTTATACAATATCTACCAAAACTAGTGAGGAAGCAATGGAAGATTTTTACCAGTTCTGAATTTGAAATTGATCAAAAGTACAATCACGATGCATTGATATGTATTTGCAATTGGTATGCATTTGCAAAAATGAGGAAGGAATGGTAATTCAAATACATGCTCTTGGTGACAGAAATGAGGCTGGAGATGGCATTATATAAATTTGTAAGACTAAGAACATGTTAATAGTAAACACCTTTATTGAATGCCACAAAAAGCCACTGTGTCAGTCCGGGTAGAATAGAGGAACAAATTTATAGACACGTGAGATTTCCCAGATGTATCAGGAGAAAGCCATGCCCACACAGAGGCCTCATTGGCCACTCAGTAGCTATCTCCACATTAACAGGCTAGATTCCACGCCTACATCTCAATCATGAAATTAACATAAGCATATGACCGCCACAGACCAGCCCTTGTTAATTTAACACTTTCACATAACTCTGTAACCATATGTAACCTTCAAATAAACAATAAAATCATATCTATACCTAACAGGATAAAACTAAAATGCATGCAATTCAACATGTGTCACCATTATCCAAAAATAACATTCTATAAGTGGGCAAAACAAAATATATCCTTTTTCTTACAATTGCAGTTATAAAAATACCTACACCTTGACTAAACCCCTCCACCTATGTGAGTTTGTAAGCCAACCACCCCATGCCTTTATTCCCCATTTTTGGTATCTAATTTCTATATTGACCACTTACATCCACCCAGTGCTCTGAGGAAGCAATCATATTGTTCAACATGAAGAATCTTCATTCCAGTTGGAAACTTGTGAAGTGTGTGTCCATTTGGAAAGTCAAATCAGGACAGGCCATCCATAAAGTCAGCAGCAAAATACACCAGTTCACAGACTCAAATCACTTCTCTTCCTCTGGTTGCATTCAGGTCAACTCAATGTGGGCTGTCTCAGCCTCACCACGGTAGCCATTGGTCACCTTCCCTTTAGACCAAGGTCCCATTACAAATTCTCACCATGCGTAGCTCTCTCATGCTAGGTCATAGACTTCAGACCAGTCAACCTGCTCTCATCTCATCTATCCTGTGAACCAAGTCCACGAGTGTCAGTGGTCAAGTTCAACCCGTCTCTTTAATGCTGCAGTTCTCCTACTTCTACTCAAAGAGTAGATCTAGGTGGAAACCTAGCAAGCATCCCAGGCTACCACAGATTTCCTTTAACGTTCAGTCCCAGAGAGGAGTTATCTTCATGGTTCCAGATTCCTTCACTTCTGAAAAGAGTCACTAGTCAGGATTTTCCAAGGAAACAGACTATCCTTCTTTATCGGTCAATCTGACCTTCTCTGAGAATACAAGTATCCTGAGTACTCCAAAAGCCTGTGTGGGGCTGCTTGCTTCAGAGATCTCTTTCTAGGTGTGACCTAAACCCATCTAAGGACAAGGTGGGGTTAATCTCTTCAGAGATGAATTTGATCTTAAGTCCTAAATCCTCTGGAGGTCAATGTTTGCCTTGAGGTAACTGGATTTACAAACTCTCTTCATACTTCCCAATAAACATTTTTATACATCCTTATATTTTCAATAATAGGCATAAGAAATCAGTATAAACAGCATAGTCTGAAATTAAACTTAATTCTTAAAACAGTCAATGTCAATACTGACTAAGCTTATCTATATCCTTATCTAGACTACTGTTTACACAATAACATGGAATTAGGTCTCTGAAGGCATCAAAACATATCCATGCTTTCGGTCAGGCATTCTGACCTTCTTAACCATTGTCCTTTAGCAGCATAGATCCTGAGACATTCAAAAGACACTTTTTATTCCTTATTTCAAGATATACATTAACAGTATCCATTTTATATAGAAATAACCAAAAACAGCATCCAAACAAAATAATCAAAACTTTAACTTCCCATATTGTTTCCAGAAAATATCTGAGTAAACTCCAAGGACATATCTGACTCCTGTATAGCCAAAGAAGTAACAATACCATGAGGCACAAGTCAAACAAGCTTCTACTTTCCATCATAGGATTTGTTCCTCTAGTACCCCACTCCTGGTACCATAATGTGTTCGTCTGCGGAGACTAGCGAAACAAATTTCATAGACATGTGAAATTTCCCAGACATATGAGGAGAAAGCCATGCCCTACAGAGGCCTCATTAGCTACTCAATGGCTATCTCCAGATTAACAGGCTGGATTGCAACCCTACATTACAATCATGAAATTAGCATAAACATGTGACTGCCACAACCACTACATAGCTAGACTTCTCCAAATTAAATATATAGAAATCAAATTGATTACTATGGGAATAGAGGATGGAGAGATGCCTACTATAGAACAGACCATCAATTACTCAAGTGAAAGTTCATGTTGAAGATGAAAATAATAAAAACAAACCCAAACAAGTCAAAAGACAACTTTGAGTCTATCCCACTTAAATTTATGATCATCTCAAAGTAAGATTTTGTGAATTAATCACTAATGGCAGAAGACCTCAGGAGTTGTGAGAGAACATCAGGATTGTCATACATGAAGACATGTCATACATGTCATACATGTCATAATGAAATGTGCAAAGTCTTAGAATTCCAAAATCAAAAAGAAGAAGCTCAGTATATCTTAAAGTAAAAGAACTCAGAAAAAATGAAATCCTTGAGTTTCAATATTGAAAGATTCAATGGGCAAAATATTGAAAGATGTAGAATACACCTAAGAAGATGTTAAGAATACTCAGTGTCACTGTAACAAAAAGAGCTAGCTAACATTCCACCATTTCAGAAGGTAGCATAACTGAATGTATTAGTTAAAATCAAATCTCCAAGGACTGATGGAATGCCAATCTAAATGCTTCAACAAATTGATGAAGCACTGGAAAGACTTACTCATGTGTACCAGAAAATTTGCAAGAAAGTTATTTGGCCAACTTATAGGAAGAGATCAATATTTGGACCCATTTCAAAGAACAGGAAACTAACAGAATGCTCAACCTAGGGAACAATATATATATATATATATATATATATATATGTGTGTGTGTGTGTGTGTGTGTGTGTGTGTATGTATGTGTATATATATATATATATAATTGATCATAGATATATGCAGGAGAAAGGAGGGGGGGAAAAGAACTTATAACAAGGGTCCAAGCAGAAAATGTCTTGGAAAAGATTGATGATAGCAGTATTTGCACAACAAATATGATTGGTACAATTGATGTATCCGAGGTTACAAAGCTGTAAGAGCCTCAATAAAATGATACATAAAAAAGAACAATATCATAGATATCACATGCCAGTAGCATTTTTTTGAAGATCATCCAACAACTTTTATTTAAATCATTTTCTTGGGGGCTCAGACAAATCCTATCACAATACATGCATACATCAATTGTATGCAAAGCATATTTGTACACTTGTTGCCGTCACCATCCTCAAAGCATTTTCTTTCCACGTAAATCCCTGGTATCAGTTCCTCATATTTCCCATTCCTCCCCTCTTCCCAATGATCCCTGATAATTTATAAATTATTATTACTTTGTCATATCCTATACTACCTGATGTCTCCTGTGTTAATCAGGTAGACTAGAAAAACAAATTCATAAACACCCATATGGATATAAGGGAAAGGTTTATATATAAGGTGAATGGAACATTGAGAGAGCATCCCAACCCAGTCTAGTCTAAGAACATAAGTCTGATATTAGCCCATATGTTCGATCCCAGTCTATAAAGTCCCCTTTCAACTCAGGAAGCATGTGCAATGACACCAGAACAATCCCAGACCAGTAAGTGTGAAATCGTATGCATCCAGTAGCAGTAGAAGCATCTCAGTGCTGGCAGGGGTCTTCTCATTTCCAGAGCTCAGGATGCATCAGCAGTATCCATTGGTGGTGGGAACACCTCAGTGCTGGCAGGAGTTTCTCTGTTGCCTCTCTGGCCCCAGAGGTCTGATTCCATCAGGGCAAGTCCATGTGGCTTCTCCTCTGGGTCCTCTAGGTTCCAGGACTCAGGATCTATCAGTATGTCACCATCTTGTTTGGTCGGTATACTGACTCCAAAAGACTGAGTCAAGTGTCTCTTCTCCAAATGGGAAATACCATGAGGCTTCCCAGAATTCTCAGGAGAAAGCCATATCCACCCAGAGGCCTCATTGGCTATCTCCAGATTGACAGGCTAGACTCGACCTCTAAACTCCCAATCATGAAATTGACACACGAGTGCATGACTGTCACAATCAGGGTTGTATTCTCTCAACATACTTATTCAGTCACTATGCAGAGCAAATCATCAGACATTGGTTTATTTGAATTAATATGAACAGAAATATGTTTTCAGGCTTGGAGGAAGTCTTGCTAACAATCTCTGATGTGAAGATGGCATAGCCTTGTTGAAACTGGAGAGGACTTGAAGTCCTTCCTGATCAAGTTCAATGATTTTAACCTTCAAAGTGGCTTAAAACTCAATGGAAAGGAGAACAAAATCTTCATAACTGGACAATGATAAATAAAGAAAAGTTTGTGTCAAGAATTTTTCTTGTTTGGAACCTCAATTAATGTTCATAGAAGCATCAATCAAATGATCAAAGGAAGTATTGTCTTGAATAAATCTAATGCCTATAACCAAGGAAGGTACTTTGACGACTAAGTTGTTCCTGACTTAAGCCATGGTATTTTCAATTGCCTTATATGCCTGTGAAAGTTGGATGAGGAGAGCCCATTCCTTATAGAAGAATATCATTTTGTTAAAGTGGAGTGTCAGCAAAAGTGAGGAAGGCCCCTTGACAAGATGACTGCAACCATGGACTCAACCAAAAACAATTGTAAGGATGGCACTAGACAGAGAGGTTGTTTGTTCTATTGTACTTTAAGGTTGCTGTGGGTCAGAATCAACCAGAAAGTACTTACTCAATAAGACATCCCGTAATTGTGTGAATATTCTCTGTGGGTTCTGTGTATTCATAGCAATGAAATGTCAAACCCAGCAGAAAGATTGAAAATTATCAGAGTAAATTTTCTGTTTCTGATTTTGCAAGAGTATGATATAGAAATAGGGAGAGTGGAGGCACATCTGACCATTGCCTGATGCCATTAGTCTTTGGGTGTTTCAGGACCTGGACTCTTATTTACTGTGTTTTCAGGAGACACTAACTGGGACCTTTATGTGGTTTAATCAACTGCAAAAACAAACAAAAAACTCATTAAAGTTTTGAAAATGAAGGGTATAACTGAGGACTGAGACGCACTCACCCCAACGTTGGTAGTTTCAATTGTCTCAGGTGCCTGTGAAAGGTGGACAAAGAAGCATGAAGAGCAGAGAAAAGAATCTCATCCATTGCCTTTGAGTTTGCTCCTTTTCATAGAGACCCTATAGCACAAAGTTGAACTTTGTGTTTCCAAGTCTGTAAATGACTTTTGGAAACAGAAAACCTCATCTGTTTCTCAAAGATCATCTGATGGTTTTGAGCTGCTTACCTTGCAGTCAGTAGCACAAGATGTTACCCACTGTACAACCACAGGTTGCAGAGAAGAAGTGATGACTTTGAATTATGTGACTGGAAGATATACTTATATATCTATATCTCTATACATAATGTCATCCTTCCTTCTAAGCCTAATACTTTGTTTCTCCTTACTTCTTACATTGTGCTAGGATATTCTTTAAGATATTGCCCTTTTTAGTGAAAAATGCCAATCACTTGCATCAAAATGAAACTGTAAGAAAATTTCGTGGAAATTTTGGTGTTACAAGTATTAAAACAAAAAATACATACAAAAGAAGTTAATGTGTATCTAAAAGCACATATTAAAATTTTGTTAGTTATAGACTATTGAATTGACATGAACCTATAATTTATAAGACTACAGCAGAATAACATTTTTTCAGATGAAAGCTTTTTTTCATATCTCATATGACAGTAAAACAGATTACAATTCAAATGATAACTACTAGTGTCCACCGTTTCTCAACTCTAGAGATGCTGAAAGGAGAAAGTTCATTTGTTGTGTCATCACATTGCTAACCTCCTTCTCAGGGTTTCTCCTCCCCAGTGGATTCTTCTTCATATGGGCAACTTAGCAACTGTATGTATGTCTTTTGTGAAATCCCATTAGTCATTTGGCCATGTACATCTTTGACACTGGGAAATATAAACTTTGCTATGCTACCCAGGTAAAATTTGGTAGATTGTGTATCTCACAAAAGTAATACCTTGGTTCCTTCTAGACAGTCTTTCAGGAAAAATAAATACCTTCTAAGTATTTCACTTTGATTCTCCTACTCTTCCCACTTGCACAATCTCCCTATCATTCCTTCTGGCTTCAATAGACTAAGATATCTTCTCATTGTGTTATGCAATGCAATTTACTTCTTTTTATCTCATTCTACCTTCTGGATATTACCCTCAAGATTAACGACCTTATACTAAAAAAGTCCAATGTGGTATTTTCCTCTAAAAGGAAATTGTACCTAAGTGAATTATTTTCTCTCTCCCATAAGAAACAGAACTTCAGGAGCAAGTTTTAGAAACATTTTTTTTCTCAAAGAGCACAGATAAGGACCTTAATGTGGAAGTCTTGATATAACAAGACATAATTTTCACATTAGGCAGCATAATTTATAGAGACCTTGAAGATTTTTATCCAGTGAAAGATATTTCTGCTTTAGGGGAAAAATGAAGCTGACATAATGTGCCAGTCCTGTAATAGGAGGAGTTAAAGCTGCAGTCATTCAGATAGACAGATATGGTATCAATTTTCACAACATCCAAAATGCCACTAATAAGTTTTAAATTTTCTACTAAAAATCATATTCAATTATTCAGGATGGATTTTTATCTGGCCAAGAATGCTACCTTTCATGAGTGCATTGGACTTATACTATAAAGAGATCTAAAAAGCTCACTGCCATTAAGTTGATTTCCAATTAATATCAACCATATAGAGCAGAATAGAACCATACCAGCAGATTTCTCAGATGGAAACTTTCAAGTAAAACCTTCATCTTTCTCCTCCGGAATGGTTGGCATTTTAGATTGCTGACCTAGCAGCTATCTTCCCAGTGCCTAACCTACTAAGTCAACAGTGCTTTTATAATTAAAATAAAAATTTCAAATTATGTTGAAATTAAAAGAAGTGGATAAATTCAACTAATAAATGAACAAAAATATATAGTCTAAAATGCCAAGGTTATTACAATGGGAAGAGAGATAAATTGTGAGACAATCATGATCAAGTGGAACGTATCCAAGAGGAATTACTTAAAGCCAAATGGTGGATGAACATGTTAATGGGATAGGATGAAGGTGAAAGGAAATAGAAGAAAGAAGAGGCAAAAACAATTGAAAGAGGTGTAAATATGGACGTGTATACATGAACATATATTCATTTGTAATGAAAGGGGTAGAAGTCAATGTAAATATATTTATATGTTAAATATTAAGGTAGCAGACAGACTTTGGATAGCTAGTCAAGAGCTCCCTTAATACAAGAACACTTTGTTTTGATAGCCTGTCATTCTTTGATACTCACCTCCGAACATAGTTGCTGAAGACAAAATGGGTACTCTAGCAAATGTGGTGAAGAGAGCAGATGGTGCTCGACTATCAAACAACATAGCACCTCAGTTCTTAAAACTTGAATTTGAACAAACAGCCATTTAGCAGGGAAGCACACTATACCACATGGAAGAACTACACTAGCCTATGTGATTATGAGGTGTCAATGGCAGCAGGAATCAGGTATCAAAAGATCCATAACAAAGAGCGACATTGATGTGAATGAGGGGGGTTGGAGTGGAGGCCAAAAGTCTATCTCTAGACAATTGGATATCCCCCCACAGAAGGGTTTTCAGGGATAATTCAACCAAGGTGAGTATAGCACCAACAAATCACACATCATTCCTCTAATTCCAATTAGGCCATCATCCTTGTGGTGTCTATTCCTGGCATGGTTCCCTGAGGTTTGGGAAGAAACTTATTCAAAGTATCTAGCTAAGAATTTAAAACTGGTTGTATTCTCACCGTAGATTCCCTACAGTTACTGTTTAGCATCCTTTCCTGATGTGGAGTTGGTCCCCATTTGCCCACAATAGTCTCCAATAGAAATACAAGTTTCTCATCTGATATATAGTTGGTTCCTTGATCTTCATTTGATTTTCCAGTTTAGTTCTCCTGTCATTTCCTTGGAGGACCTGTTGATTTGTCTAGGCCTTGTCTCAATGGTGTATAGACTCAATGGATGGTTATTTCCCTTTTCTATTTTTTTGGTGTATGTGCCTAATAATGATATTGCTGGATTATATGAACATTCACATCCAAGTTGCTTTAAGTATCACCATTTTTTTTCTATAGTGGTTGTACGTGTTTAAAAGTCTCCCAGCAGCACATACAAGACCCATTCTGTGCACATTCTATCATTTGCTGTTTTCTGTGTTTTTTTTTTTAAATGGGCTATCATTGTGAGTGTGAAGTTATATCCCACTCTGTTTTTAATTTGCATCTCCCTGATGTGTAGTGACCATGAACATTTTTCATGTGTTTGTTAGTCATTTGTAATATATCTTTCATGAACTATCTGTTCATATATTTTCCCTACTTCTTAATTAAGTCATTTGTTATTTTCCTATTGAAATGTATTAGATGTCTGTATATTTTGGTAATAGACCCTTGTCTTATATGTCATTGGTAACCACCCCCCTCCCCAAAATCTTGGCTCCCATTTTACTCTCCTTTTGACATGTAAAAGTGTTTTATTCAGCATGCCTCAATCATCTATCTTGTTTCTACTGTTCTTGTTTTCTTCATATTACTTGGTAGTTTTTGTATGCCTGCACTAAGGCCCTTACATTTGTTCCTGTACTCTCATTGGTGATCCTGAGAGCTCAAAATTTTGCATTTAAGTCTTTAATCCATCTTGGGTTCATTTTGGAATTTAAGGCATGATATGGGTTTTGTCTCATTCTTCTGCATATGGAAAGCCAGTTTGTCTATGTCTTTGACCCATTGGCTATTTCTAGGTTGTTGGTTGAATATTAATTTCCTGTAGATTAATATATTTATACCTGGATTCCCTGTTCTGATCCATGGGTCTGTATATCTCTCATTGCAGCAGTGCACAGCTTTTACTGTGGCTATATAGTCGATTTTCAAGTCAGGTAACATGAGACCATCTACTGAGTCTTCTTCCTAAGAAGTTGTTTGCTTATCCTGGTCCTTTAGCCTACCCTTATGGAATTAGTAATTTGTCTTTCCATTACTTTAAGAAATATATTTGGGATCTGTAGTGGGACTGCCTTGTATCTATAGATTGCTTTAAGTAACATTGACATTTTCACAATACTAAGCCTGCCTATCGGTGAGGACAAGCGATTCTTCCATGTATGTAGTCTTTATGTGGTTTCTTGTAGTAATCTTCTATAGCTTTTCCTGTATAGGTCTTTTGCTTCCTAGTTATTTTTCCCTAAATTTCATCTTTTGTGGAGTTATAAATTATATTGTTTTCTTAATGTTTTTTTCTTAGTTCTCTTTTCAGGAACCTGATAGACTGATGATTGTTAAATTTATATACTGCTCCCTTGCTGAAAACCTCAATTGTTTCCAGTAGGTATTTTGTGGAGATTTTTTGGTCTTCTATATGTAGTATCATATGATATGCAAATAGTGAGAGTTTCAATTTTTCTTTGCCTTGATTTCTTTGTGCTGTCTGATAGCTGTGGCTAAGAGAGGACAGCCTTGTCTGGTCCCTGTTTCAATGAAAACATTTCTATTTCTTCCCCAATGAACATGATGTTAGCTGCTGGTTTTTCATAAATGGCTTTTATTCTATTGAGGAATTTCTCTTCTGAAATAAGTGCTAGCTATTGGAAAATGCTTTTGCTGCATCTATTGATTTCACCATGTTATTTTTATTCTTTGATTCATTTATGGAATGGATTACCTTGGTAATTTTTCAGACTCATGAAACACATGCAATGACCCGGAATACAGGATGATCACAGGTGAATGGGTAGAAAATCTTTAGTCCTGTGATAGTTTAGCTTTATTGTATCAACATGGCCAATATGAATACATGTGGGATTACTTGAGGAGCGGATAGGTAAATGGGTTAGTGAGCCTCACCTTTCTTTTCTCTTGCTCTCTGATGGTTGGGCCAGTTTGGGCTGCTATAGCTAGTTCTCTCCCTCAGCTAGCAAGGCTCACTTCCTGTGAGAAATCCTAGAAGAGAAACCACAGGAACCTACCCTGATGCAGCTCTGGGTGCTGGAGAAGTCAGGTGGAGACCCATGCAGCACTGAGATGCTTACACATTCACTAATTTGGCTTTCCTCCTGTGTTAAGTGTGATTGCATATGTTTTGTGAATTTGAAGAGTGCTTTGTAGCTCTATGTAGGAGGTATGGGCTAATAATGTTGGACTTATGGGCTTAGATTGGACAGGGTTGTGATATTTGATGTGTAATTTCCCTAAAACTCTGTAATAAAATATGAGTATTTATAAATTGTGTTTCTCTAGTCTACCTAGAAGAACACAGATCCAGTGGTGTTGTAAGCATCAAAGCTCTGTCAGGGGTCTCTATGTGGCTTCTATAGTTTCAGAGGTCTGGTGACATCAGGGTAGGTGGAAGTGGTTTCTTCAGTTTAGGGCACTTATGCAGTTCCATGTGTCTTGTCAGTTGCAATGTCTTCCAGGGAGTCAGCAGAGTGAGAAAAATGTCTCCTTGCAAGGAGGAAATGCTGGATTTCCCAGAATTCTCGGAAGGTAATGCCCACACAGAGGTCTTATTGCTAGACTAGCCTCTACCCTTTCACTCTTAAATCTCTCAAGTCCTAAATTTACACCAGATTATGTAAATATCACAGTCAATGACAAAGGGAAATCTATCATCAGGTGGTACTACTATTTTGATACATTTGTCTACTTTTATTTATGCTGATTTTCATGCTGTTTGGAAGTATAGGATATATTTCTCCATGGCTTTTCTGCTCTGATGTCTGCAGGGTCCCTCAGAGTGTATTACTTGTTCACCATCTCTCTCTCTCTCTCTCTTCATACTCTTTGGATTTCTCATTCAATATTTTTCCCATAGAACTTTTCAATATTGCAATTTGAGGCTTGCATTTTTCTTGAGTTCTTTCAGTTTAAGCTATTCTGAGAGTGTTTTGTTTTCCTTTTGGTTTTCAAATTCTAGTTTGCTACACATTTCACTGTGATATTTGGCTTTGTCTTCTTGAGCTGCTTTTGAAAATATCTAATGACATTTTTGGGGACATCATCTCTTCCATTTGCTTTAGCGACACTGGGTTTAAAAGAAAATTTCAGAGTACCTGCTGACATCCAGTTCATTTTGCCCCTATCTTTTTAAAGATCTTCTTAAGGTACATCATAGCTCATGATGTTTTCTGTCGTTATGTCATAGAGATTGACATATCTATACTGGGTTTTATAATATTTTTCAATTTCTATGTAGAACTCACAGATGACACTCAAACTTAAGGAGCTTTATTATGGGTGCTGTGTTAGTCTGGGCAGGCTAGAGGAACAAATTTCAGAGACATGCATATAGGTATAAGGAAAAGCTTTATATACAAAAAGAATGGGACATGGAGAAAGCATCCTAGCCCCATCCAGTTCAAAGTCATAAGTCCAGTATTAACCCATATGCCCCAAATCAGTCTATAAAGTCTTCTTCCGACTCACAAAGTTACAGGTCAGTGGGTGCAGAATCCCGGTGCTGGCAGGGCACCTCACCTCCAGGGCTCATGGTACATCAACAGCAGAAGCAACTCATCGCTGGCAGAGGTCTCCATGTGGCCGCCCCAACTTCAGAGGTCTGGCTCCATCAGGACAAAGCCGTGTGATCTCTACACCGGCTCCTCCAGCTTCTCAAACGCCGCCAGCTTTTCTTGTCCGTGATTCATCATCTCTAAGACTAACTCCCAACAACTGGGGAAGATAGCTTCTCATCTTCACGAGGGAAATACTGCGAGATTTCGCAGGAGTCTCAGGAGAAAGCCATGCCCACACAAAGGCCTCATTGGCTACTTAGTGGCTATCTCCAGATGAACAGGCCAGACTCCACCCCTACATTTCAATCATAAAATTAACATAATCGCATGACTACCACAGATGTTAATAGGTTTTCACATACAGGATTAGCAAACAACAGGATACAGTTATTGGTGCACAACAACACTTTTTAGCCAACAGTCTTGTTCTCAGTTCTTGGCCACAGGGTGTGTTGGTTTTTGCTTTCATAACCTTGGAATCCAACCTACTTCTTTTCTCTGTGTCTCAGTCCTATAATCTCCAATCCAGATGAAGAGAAGGTATCTCATGATCTCAGTGCTGTTCCTCAGAGCCTCTGTGCCACAGTTCTGGTGCAGCTGCTCTCAGTGGCTTCCATCGCTTCAGACAGTTCTTAGAAGTGCTTTACCAACTATTTCTGCAATTTCCCTCTGTGTCCCAGATATCTCCTATTTAATAAGAAATGGCTTTGATGGTGGTGTAGTTTGTCTTATATCAGAACATAACCCAAGGAACCCTCACCATATTTGCCTCCAAGGACCATTTTTGCCCCATCTCTCCCTCTTGGTGAATCTTCCTCCTGGAAGGAAGATGGAACAATAAGAAACAGCAATGAGGCCACGGAGGTTGTGTTAGACAAAGTTGAGTAGAGAAACAAATGCAGGCACTAATACACTTAAAAGAAAGAATATTGTATCAAAAAGGAAGTATGCATTAATAAAATATCCCAGCACAGATCAACTCAGGTCTAGAAGTGTGAAACTAGTCCATAAGTCCCTGTTCACACTCATGCAGCCACATGTAGTGATGCAGAATGCAGTAAGAGTACAGGTTTATGGGTACAGAGATGTGTGGCTGTAATGACAGTGCTGCATCATAGACTCTAAAGGTCTCAGCGTAGCTAACCAGAGGACAGTAAAGACAGAGAGAGGAAGTTTCCCAGGACTATCCTTATAAGGGCACACACACACACAAAGACCTAATTGACCTACTTGGCAGGCCAGACTTCAACTCTATGCTTTTTATTAAATAAATCACTTTATTGGGGGCTCATACAACTCCTCTTATGATCAATGCATAAGTCAATTGTATGCAGACCACATTTGCACATTTGTTATAATCATCATTCTCAAAACATCCTCCTTCTACCTAGGCCCCCGGTACCAGCTCCCCACATTTCTCCCCTCTCTCTCTCCCTCAGAAACCCTTAACAATTTACAAATGGTCATTATTTTTTCATAATTCACTGTCCAATGTGTTCTTTCACCCACTTCCCCACTGCCCATCGCCCAGAGAGGTCATACAGTAGGTTCCCCCTTTCCACTCCACCTTTCCTCCACCTTCTTGACATCACCACTATCACCCCTGGTCCTGAAAGGGTCATCCTGTCCTTAATGATCCCTGTTTCTGGCTCCAGCATACATCCCATAGTCTAGTTGGATTTGTAAGGTAGAATTGAGATCAGGATAGTGGATTGGAGGAAGCATTTAAGAACTAGAGGAAAGTTGTGTATTTCATTGTCGCTTGTATTTCATTGTATTTCATTGTATTTCATTGTTCTTTGAATGGCTCAGTTCCTCCCTACAATCTCTCTGTAAGGTAAGGTTGCATTATTTGTTGATGTGTTTTTGATTCCCCAGTCTGTATTCTCTCTTATTTATAATGATACAATTTTCAGTTCTTTGATTTCTGACACATGATCCCTCATCAGCACACAGGCTGGTGTGCTTCTTCCATGGGGGCTTTGCTGCTTCTGAGCTAGATGGTCACTTGTTTACTTTTAAGCCTTTAAGACCCAGATGCTATATCTATTGATGGCTGGGAAGCATCAATGTACTTCACCACATTTAGTTATGCACACGTTTGTTGCCAGTGATCATATCAGGAAGGTGGGCATGCCACAATATGACTTTTAGTTCTTGAAGCCTGATTACGGATCCCTTTGCCACTTCGCGGTCACACAAGCTGGTGTTCTTCCACGTGGGCTTTGTTTCTTCTGAGCTAGATCGAAGTTTGTTTACTTTCAAGCCTTTAAGACCCCAGATGCTTCAGCTTTTGATAGCCGGGCACCATTGACTTTCTTCCCCACTTTTGCTTATGCAAATATTTGTCTTCAGTGATCATGCCAGTAAAGTGAGCATCATGGAATGCCAATTTAATAGAATAAAGTGTTCTTGCATTGAGGAAGTAGTTGAGTGAGATCCAATGTCCATCTGCTGTTTTAAAACTAACCCTGTAAATGTATGCACATTGATCTACTTCTCTATTATCATATATAAATATATTCACCTATGTACATGCCTATATTTAGACCCCTATTAATACCTTTTACCACCCCCTCCCCCAGTGTTTTCCTCTATTTCCTTTTACTTTCCTCTTGTCCGACTATCATGCTCACCCTCCATTGGAGTTTCCATATTTTCTCTGTTGCTTTAATCTTGCTTGATCCCTATCAAGTCTATCACACCCACTTTTCATTTTGAATCATCTGTCAATCCTTTGTCCCTGGGACGGACAACACCACCTCCTTTCCCCGATCCTTCCCATCTCTCATGTTCCCCCAAGAACCATCAGTCCCATTATTTTCTCCTCCAGGCTGTTCACCCAGTCTATCTTATTTAGATATACCTGCAGAGATAGCAATATATGTACTAGAAAAAAAAAACAGACAGCCTAAGGATGAAGCAACTAAAGAAAAGAAAACAATGATTGCAACAACAACAAAAATACGTGTCCAAAACACACACACACACACACATACATGCACACACACATATATGTAAAAAATAAAAATAATAACAAGATAAAAGCCTGTAAATAGTTCAAGGTCTGTTCGTTGACCTCAAGGAATGTCCCCTGGGTTGAGTCCAACACAAAAGTATGTAATTACTACAGTGGCAAAGATGTCAAGACTTCTTCTTACATATGGTGGACTTGTTGTCAGGAGAGACCAGTTTTGTTATGGAGAGGAGCGGCAAAGGAGAGGAAAGTCCTCAAGTAGATGAATTGACATTGGGGCTTCAACAATGATCCCAAGATTAGAAAACAATGTGAGAATAACTCAGAACCATTGAGTGTTTTGTCGTGTTATACATAAAGTTGCTATGGGTCAGAAATGACTCCATGGAACCTAATAACAACAGCATCTCCATGAAAATAAAGTAAGTTGTCTGTGTTAGGTCAGGCTGGCTAGAGAAACAAATCCAGAGACATAAGAAAGAAAGGATTTTATATCAAGAAGTCATTATGCATTAATAAAACATCCCAGATTGATATTAGCCCACAAATCCGATATTAGCCCATGAATTCCTTGTCAGAATTACACAGTACATACAATGATGCCAAAATGCAGGAACATCATACTCTGTTGTGTGGAAAGTCTTGCAGGCCCAATAGCAATGGAAATATTTCAGGGTTTTTGTGGCCATGAGCACGGCTTCATAGGGCTTGTCAAAATGAAGGTCTAACATATGGGGAGTGTCCCATGGTTCCAGGGAGGAAAAGAGAAAGTCTAAAAATTCTCATAAGTAGGCCAAGTGCAAAAGAAGGGATCATCATTAAGCTGTGACCTGATTGACAAGCTAGACTCTACCGCTTCATTCTTTTAACCAGTTGACATAAAATTATGCAACTGCCCCAGGTCACCCTTGTTAACTTGACACCCTTACACAACTTGTTAGCCAGACATAATTTCAAACAAAACAATATAAAATCACATTGGACCTAACAGGATAAAACTAAAATGCATCAATGCAAAATGTGACAGCCTTGTTTAAGCATAATATTCTTTAAGTGAGCAAAACTATAATATTCTATGCCTAACAATTGCAGTTAAGTGAACATCTCCAACTTAATCCTACGAACCTATGAATATATTACTATTCCTATGAAAGTTTGTTAGCCAGTCACTTCTTGCCTTTATCCTCCCCATGTTGGGTATTCAATTTCTAAACTCCCCATTTATAACCACTCAGTTCTCTGAAGAGTCAATCCTTTGATATGAAGAATCTTCATTCCAGTTGGAACTTTGTGAGTCTGCAGCCATAAGCAAAGTCAAATCAGGACATGCCATCCATAAAGTTAGCAAGCAGGCTCTAATTCACAGGCTCAAATATCTTTTATTTATCTGATCAGGTTCTGGTCAACTCAATATGAGCCACTTCTCTTTGCCTCATCAGGGTGTCCATTGGCCATCTTGCTGTTAGACCAATATTCCATCACAAATGCTCAACAGCCTTAGTCCCCTTGTGTTAGGTCATGAGCTTCAGACCAGTCAACTTTACTTTTCTCCTCCTGTCCCTATGAAAGAAGTCTATGGTGTCAGTAGACAGACTCAACACATATCTTTATTGCTGATTTTCTTCCACTGCCACAAGTGGATCCATCCTGTACAAAGGGTCCCTTTAATGTTCAGTCCCAGATAGGAAAGTTCCTTCATGGTTCCGTTTTCTTTCCACCTTCAGGCACAAATCAGTGCTTTTAAATTCAAAAAGTCAAAGAGTTCCCTTCCCCCGCCCCCCCTCAATCTATCAACTGCTCCCTAGGCAAGTTTTTTTTTCAAATGCAAATGTCCGGAGTATTCCAAAACACTGGGTAGCACTTCTTTGCAGGAGCTCCTTAACCTATTGAAAGATTCAAATTGATTTTTGAAGGCAAGTAGGCTTACATACTCTTTAATTTTTCCAAATCATCAATTCTATCGATTACTCTTTCAATAACAATAGGCACAATAGAACAGAATAAACCTATTAGAGCCATATCCTAAACTCTATCCTTAAAGCAATCAAATTCCATCAGAATATAACCTATCTTAGTCCTTGTATGAAATATGACCTTAGACTTCTGACATCAATGAGCCTGTGCTAGACTTTTTGTCAGCTATTTTAAATAAACAGTATGGTCACTAAGAAACTCAAGGGGTGTTTTCACACCCTGAGCTCAAAATATATATTGATCACATTCATATTTTGCCATTTCGAACAGGAATAAACACAGACAACAATCAAGAAAATAATCAAAAATTTAACTTCCCATATCCTTTACAGATAACAATCCAGTAAAGTGCATATCCATATCTTGCTCTGGTTAGGCGAAGAAAAGGTTCCATGAGGCAGAGATCAAACATGCATCCACTCTCCATCTCTGAGTTGTTTCTCTAGAACCTTACTTCTGGTACCAATTGTGTTTGGCAGGGAAGTTTGGACACTTAAAGACACTTATCATGATATATAGGATCCTATATACATATATGAACACATATATATAGCCGAGAAGGCATATAACAGCTAATTATTCCACATAGAAGTGCAGAGGGCTCAGTTAAAATTACTTCCTTGTAACAGTTAATATAGTGAAAGTCCTTCAACTCATGTGGGCTGCTGGCCCTAAGTCAAGGAAGCAGGAAGAGGAGTCTTTCCTCAGGCAGCAGACAGCAAGGCGGGTCAGCAACAATCAGTAGCACAGGAGCTTAGTGAAGCCAGCCCCTATGGGTTCTCAAATTCAAGAGATGGATGAGACAGGACAGCAACAGGATCTACTATCCTCAAGCTTAAGTGATATACACACAGCAGCAGCCTGGTAAAGCAGATCTCAAAGGAAACTCAAGCTCTAGTGACAGCATCCATGTGGCTTGGCCCAAAGGTAGTGCAGCACACTAGTTCAAGCAATAGAACAATGGTCACATCACCAGAGAAGAAGAGGAAGATAGGGTGCCAACCCTCATTATTTATCTCAGTTGCTTTCCAGTTAAGCTGCAACATGATAAAACTCTACCAACATGTTCCTGTTGGCCTAATCGTCACAATAAGCCTAACTATGATAGTGTCTTAAATCGCATCATCTAGTAAAGTAGTCCTAAAGATATCCCTTAAGAAACAGAGAATGTGGTTTCCCCACACACATTCTAATAAGGACAAGATTAAGCCTCTCCTTGTGATGAAGAACCACATTTAAAAAATGTTGTCAATTTGAGACTTAAGGGTAAAGGGATAGAGTTTAACCTGTCAATCAGGTGACACCTTGATGACCTCATTTGGAGGCACTAAAGAGATAAATAACACTGGAGGCTTAGTCCCTGTGAGACATTCCTATAGAGAATGTAAACGGAGTTATGCCAAGACCTGGAGCTGAAGGGGCCACATGGGGACCCCTTCCAGGGCTGAGCTGCTTCCACTGCAACTGAATTTACAGGACATTTCACCCACTGACTGATGATGATCCTACATTTGCCATCATTGCATGCGTTTCCTGAATCTGAAAAGGAATTTATAGTTGGTATCAGACAAATGGATTACAATCAGAATCATGGACTTCACCTGGACTGGGCTAGGATGCTTCCTCAGTATTCAATTGTTCTTGCAGATATAGCTCTTTCTTACACATATATGAGTGTCCCTGGATTTGTTTCTCTTGTCTACCTAGACTAACACAAACGCTATCCAAAAGTGGATCATAGATACTGGCATAGAGTCCAGAATAATACATTACTGTTACCTAAGAAATTATGGCTAATAGGGTCCTATTAATTGACTATCTCACCACTTTGAAACTGTTCTCTTGATTCTTTTTGTGCTTGAGCTCATTGTTCCAGACAGTAAATCCATCTTGTTATGGGTCTTCATTTTAAGAGGGCCCCTACTTTATCAAGCATGATGTCATTTCCTATGGGATGGTTCTTACTGTTTCCATACTGGAGACAAAGTCTCTCCATTCTCAATCCTAGGAAGCATTCTGGCTGTACATTTCCCAGACGGATATTTTTAATTCTTTTTGCAAAGTGTATTAAGGATTCTTTCACCACATTTGAGCACAATCATTCTTCTTTGATCTTCCTGATTAATTGTCCATCTTCCATAAGCATGTCAAGTTATTTAAGAAAACAAAAACAAACAAAATAAAACAGGTGAACCTCAATCTGAAAAGTTATTTGTTTGCTTTATAGCGTACATTCTTTCATATAAATATTATGGATATTTTATATGTATTTTTTTAAAAAAGACAAATGAATAGAAAATGTTTTAGACCTTTGTCAGGTCACTTGAAATTGTCATGCATTACATGTCCATTTCCATTTATTTTGGGCCATTCCATACCATACAGAATAAAATACTGCCCATACCCAATGAGGAGTTTATCATTTGAATAGAGGGTGATTTCTTCTGTATTTTCTAAAACATTTCAACTTATTAGTGTATTCAAGTCACTCTAGTCTCAGTAGTGATGTTGCTGATTTCCTTGCTTTTCTCTCTGTTGAATTTACTCTATTTAGAATTCTTCCTCTTAAAAGAAAGGCTAAGAATAAGGACGGGGGATGGGAAAGAAAGAAGTGGAAGAATAAGAAGAAGAATTAGAGTGACCCTATGTGTGTCAGAGTAGAACTGTGGACAACAGATATTTTTTAAATGGCCAATGTTTTATATATGTATATATATACATACATATATACACATATGCTTATACAATGCTTTGTTTTGAGCTATCTATGGACAGTTTTTTAAGTGGCAGCCACACCTGTAAATATCTACTCCGATTTGACATTGTTGAATAGTAACTATGTCTTGTGAGCATCAACAACTATTTGTTGAATAGTTTTAAATGAAAGAGTCCACACCAACTGTCAAATGTATAAATAGAATTATTCCTGCTTCTGAGGGAAAGTAAGACAATTGTTTTAGATAGCTAATATTCTGACACACTTTGAACTCCTGAGATAATCTAAACATCTTAGGAGGTAATTTGCACAGATTCACATTAAGTAAAACAATGAAAAAGAAATTTGCAGTATTCATGCCCTTTCATTCCTTTGCAACATCATATTTCCCTGTGAGTCTCTCTGGGGTATTTAGCATAATTGTTAGATGTTCTGACTCTTAGGGAAGTTCAATGAAGCTGTGAGGTGCTGTCAAGTCCTAATGAGTGTATCTACAACAGAATGAATGACACACCACTTGATCCTAACTCAACCTCACAGTCATTTGAGCCCATTGTCACAACTACTTTGTCTATTCACAGTCAACCAAGTGACACATTTGAGCACAGGAACTGAACTGCTGACCTTGTGAAGAACAAACCAATGAGTAATTCACTACTCCAAAATGACTCTTCATGGTACTAAAATGTGGTATAAGCTTCACAGTTTCCAATGAAACTTTATAGTTCCAATAAACTTTATGGTATTCAATGAAAATTAACCTCTAAGAGAACTTCCTGTTTTCAGAAAGCATACTATCCAGATTATATGCTTATATCTCTGTAACAACATATTTCCTCATTGTTTCCTCACCAGAATAATTAAAAATTTACAGAGTGAATTTTTTAAGTTATCCTCTGAATTCTTGAATTTATTGATTCTGGTGATGATTTTATAGTTTGATCCACACTGTAATACTGGTATGGCTACCCCAGATATGAGAAGATAGTAGAGTGAAATGCAAGCTTATGTAGATCTCTGTTTCTCAAGATATACTTTATATTTTATGCTGATAATATGACAAAACAATAAGATAAATTCTGGTAGAGGAAGAAAATCAAACCACTATGTCTTTGATTGATGTATGATTTAGATTTCTTAAGTAGAACTGCTTAAATAGATCTGGGGGAAAAAAGGATGTTGGCCCATCTGGTACAAAATGTGGTCATCATAGAATACCAATAAATTAAAAAATATATTTTTAAATATTGTAGAGGATTTTAAATATCAGAATACATGAATACTATTGACAAAATTATTTATGCCATTTTCACCTAAAATAATTTTTGTCATTCCCTTGCCAATTTTAATGTTTGAACTAAACTTCAACTCAAATTAGGTTTGACCTTCCCTAAATTCTTGTTTTTAGGTGCCAAGAGTTGGCTCTTATTCAGCTTCATGTTTAAAGAACAATAGAACAAAATGATGTCTGGTCCTGTGACATCCTTGTAATCCTTGTCCTGCTTGAGAGTATTGTTGTAGCCACTGGACCAAATCATCTAATTGAGGTTCGTAGAGACTAGTTTCTCTTGATAGCATATATGAAGTATGAAAGAGGATGTCTGACCATCTTCACTTTAAAGCAACGTTAGGACTGCACGTAATCTGAGATACATGCTTGTACATTTGGCAGTTCATAGAACTTGAAATATTTTTGCCAACACGACAGTCTTCTGTAATGTACAAATAGTACCTAGAAGACATAAACAGAGATATAAGAAAAAGCATTCTTTAACATACCAACAGTCAGAAAATCAAGACTCGTGTATAGTAAAATTCATATCTTAGCATGATACTAAAAAAGAAAAAAATTAAAAAACAAAAAACAAAACAAAACACTGCTGTTGAGTCTACTCTGATTCACAGATGGCAAACTGTCCCTTGGAGTTTCTTAGTCTGTAAATCTTTATGGGAGTGGAAATTGTATCTTTCTCTCACAGCGTGACTGGAGGAACTGAACTGGTGACCTTGTGAAGAACAAACTAGTGAGTAACTCACTCCTCCAAGAGGACTCTTCATGGGACTAAAATGTGGAGTAAGCTTCACAGTTTCCAATGAAACTTTATAGTTCCAATAAACTTTATTGTAGTCAATGAAATTTAACCTCTAAGAGAACTCCCCATTTATTTCAGAACATACTATCTGGATTATATGTTTCTGTTTCTGTAACAATATTTGCTCACTGTTTCTTCACCAGAATAATTAAAAATTCACAGAGTGAAGTTTTAAAGCTACCCTCTGAATTCTTGAATTTATTGTTTCTGATGATGGTTTTACAATTCAATCCACACTCTAATACTGGTATGGCTACCCCACATATGAGAAGATAGCGTGAAATACAATTTTATATAGATCTCTGTCTGTCA